>JAHREE010000163.1:2874721-2922324 GCA_033628505.1 Tringa tobata | reverse complement strand
CCCCCACGCCCACCTACAGAGAGACAAAACCCAACAATCTTGGGCATTAGAGCATGCCCTGAAGTGCCATGTCTACACGTTTCTTAAATACCTCTGCCCCTCTCTCTTCCCAAAACGAGAGAAAAAACCCCAAGTGTATTGGTGTATGCACTACAACAGTTTGAAAATCAGCATTGTGTAGCAAATGCTTGTGATTTGGCTGGAGAGTAAACATCTTCCCCAGAACTAGGACAAAATGAGAATAATGTGTCATAAAGAGCAAGCTGCAAAACAGCGCGGTGTCTGCTTGCAGAGGTTGAGCTCCTTCTGCTGTCACCAAACGCTGTCCTTAGATACCTGCTACACGATTGCCTGTTTCACACTGAACCATCCTTCACTTTGCAGCATTAATACTGCACAAAGGGAAAAAGAAGAAAATAGATGGGTTTTATTGCTTTGTTAATGATGTGTTCAGAATCAAAATTAGTTTGTGTTTTCCAAGTTGATTTCTTTCTTCCATTTTTTAATGGATCGTGTGCTTATTCCTCTGTTGGTGGGCGAGTCTGCTAAGAGGTGGTGCAGGTGTGGAAGTCAAGCCATGCTTTCTAGGAAGAGCTAGTGCCATGCTGCTGTGGCTTAGGGGAAAGGGAGCTGTCTGTCATTTAGCAAGCACCTTTAGTGGTTTTTAAAAGGGTTCGTATCTAAATTTAGTGTGTGATATCCCTTATTCCTACTCAGTGGCTGTCTACGTGCTCCTTGCAGCCTATTTCAGAATCTAGTGGGCTTGGAGTTGCCTGACACCGTAAATGGGACCGCAGCGGCTCCCTTTCCCATAGCCCTCTCCCTCTCACTCAGCCTGGTAGCCCTGAGGTTGTGGCCAACAATCGCAACAATCAAAAAATACCAGCTGGATCACGGGGTCCTGCAGGCTGGTGCTGAGCCAGCTCCATCACAGGCTTCATCAATGCACTTTTTATCTCATTTTTATTAGATGTGCTTTTCCTCTTGGACAATGCATACTGCATCTGCAAAAGCTTTATAATAGAGTCTCTTCACTGCCAGGGGCTGGGGTGACAGCAGTTCCAGTTCAGATCCTTCTGCAGAAGGGAGGATTTGGTGTGAAATTTTAAATTCTTTAGACAGCCCCAAATAGTGCAGAAAGTGTGGCAGGAAGAGATGGAATGGTTGACAGTTTATTTGTAAAGAGGACCCTCAGTAAACCTCGGTAGTCCAAACTCTGCAGCCACTGGGCCTGGATGCAGGTTTTGGGGTCCTTCCTTCTCTTGTCCACTCCTCAGTGTACACTGTTGTGGCTGCTTGCAGTGTGTGTCTCCTTGTGGCCGAGAAGGCTGATGGCGTCCTGGGGGGCATCAGGAAGAGTGTGACCAGCAGGTCGAGAGAGGTCATCCTGCTCCTCTGCTCTGCCCTGGTGAGGCCCCATCTGGAGCACTGGGTCCAGTTCTGCGCTCCCCAGTTCAAGAAGGACAGGGAACTGCTGGAGAGGGTACAGCAGAGGGCTACAAAGATGATGAGGGGCCTGGAGCATCTCCCTTACGAGGAGAGGCTGAGGGACTTGGGTATTTTTAGTCTGGAGAAGAGAAGGCTGAGGAGGGATCTGATCAATGCTCCTAAATACTTAAAGGGAGAGTGTCAAGAGGACTTTTTTCAGTGGTGCCCAGGGACAGGACAAGAGGAAATGGGCACAAACTTGAATATAAGAAGTTCATCATTCATTTCAGAATGATTTTTGGACCGTGTCTTGAGCAACCTGGTCTGGTGGGAGGTGTCCCTGCCTAGGGCAGGGGGTTAGAACTCTATGATCTTTAAGGTCCCTTCCAACCCAAACCATTCTATGATTCTATGACTCCACCTAAGCATGAGGAGGAACTTCTTTGCTTTGAGGGTGGCAGAGCACTGGAATAGGCTGCCCAGGGGGGTGGTGGATTCTCCTTCTCTGGAGACATTCAAACCCACCTGGACGCGTTCCTGTGCAACCTGCTCTGGCTGCTTTGGCAGGGGGTTGGACTGGATGATCTCCAGAGGTCCCTTCCAACCCCATGTGATTCTGTGATTCTGTGTGTGTGATGGGCCATGTACTTGTAGAAAGGGATGCCTGACACTGCGCTGCCAGCCCTCTGCCTACAGCAGCTCGGAGGCCGTAAATTTTTAAGCAGCGGGGAGGCACACGCAGCAAGGCCCCCACCTCCTCTGAAGGAAAGGCAGCGGCGGCCATGAGTTGTCTAACGTTTTTATATATATTATTTGAATCATCATAACACTTGGACACACTGGTCGTAAATCAAGAGCGCAGCAAAATGAAGATGACCCCCGTGTCCAAAGAGCAGGGTGGTGGGGCAGGATGAGGAATGCACCTGTGCTGGCAGGAGAGGAAGAGCCCTAAATGTGGGTCAGTCGTGTCAGTCCTCTTCATGCAAGGATTGTGAAGCAGGCTTGTAACAATTACAAGATTTAAAAAATAGTAAAGTTAATGATCTCTTTATTGTCTCCAGACTTTCTGGCTTCTAAAGTTGCCATTTGTTTCTCAGCAAATGGGAGCGTTATAAACTTTTTGTGCTGAAAGTTGATAATCTCCCTTAATAGCATGAATCTATAGGCTGCGACACGCAGAGAAATATTAGTTATTTGACCCTCACAGTAAATTTGCAAAGTTGACAATTCTGATGGATGTAATGGGAAGAGAAGATGATAACATGTTTTAATGTGGTGCATATGGCTGGTAATTTAGGGAGTATAGAGAACAGGAGCAAGAAGAGGTCAGGCAGTGTGGGTGTAACGAAGGGAGAAAGCAATCAAGGCAAGCAGGAAGGCAAACAAAGTGAAGAAAATAGTGTTAATGTTTGACTGGCACTCAAGGCTCTACAAAATCAGTGTATTCTCAGTCTTTCCTTCTTTTCTTTTCTTTTTTCTTTTTTTTTTTTCTTTTATTATTTAACAAAGCTTTTGACAACTGCAGCAGCAAAAACAACAGCTCCCAGGACTAGTATATTTACCCACAGCATGCAGTAACCCCTTTCTGTTGACTTTAAACCAAATTTAAAGCAGAAACTTTGTTAGCCCTTGTGAAAACATGAAGCTTGTCAATTTGCTGAATGTACATTCTATAATTTGGGTTATTTTTTGTATTTTTATAAAAACAAGCCCTTGTTTAGGTCTTCTTTATGTCTCCTAGTGCATTTTATTAGCTTTTTGAAAGAGCTGCTGATACGAAGCATTTCCATTATGGTGTTCAGTAATTGGTTTTTATGATGAATAATTTTGGATATTTGTATTTTATGCTGGGTCTGGTGCTTATTGTTTCAGGGATAAAATTTTTAGAGGTAGAATGTTTTTTAAAATTTACCTTTTCTGAGATTAGCACTAACAACACAAAGAGCCTAGGATTTTCTCAGACTTTCTTTCCTTTAAACTCTGCTAGTGCTTTTAGCAACCAGTATTTTAATTTAGCTCTTTGTTTATGTTCCATTTCCTTCAATATCTGTGTGCTCTGTCAGGTTTTTCATTTTTTTAAATATGTTTTCATATGGTCATGAGGAAATGCTTTGGCTGCAAGTGTCTGCTTCATCCTGAGATCCCAGTGGTTGAATGATTCAATTTTTGTAGTTTCTTTGTAAATCTGAACAGTGGGTGATGTCATCCACTTCTGAAACTGAACACTCCCTGTGTGAACAGCTTTGAACTACGGATTTGATTTAGGAATGTTGCTGCAAAGCTTCAAAAGACACTGCTCTGTCCAGCTGCAATTCTGACTTTTATAGGTTTTGTGCAAGGCCAATGAGAAGTTTGTTTATCCTGGCCTTATTTAATTCCAGTTTGGTTTTTCAGGGATGTTGTTGTGTTAAAAGCCTGCAAAGTCTGCTTTTTCTTTAGCAACAATTAGAGAGCAGCCGACATGCATTTCTTTTAAATTAACCCCCACTACATACTCTCTAAAAAAAATAAACAAAGTTAAGACTTTAATTAAGATGTTAAATAAGTAGCCATCGTTTTAAACCCTCATTAAAGTAAAGCTTTTGGTTAATGATGAAATTTATAGATAAGCTTCCACTAACAACTGTCAATTCTACTTCCACTTTTTGTTTGCTCCCCCACCACATTGGTACGGCCTCCCCCCTTCAGATGTTTTAGAAAACACTGATGAAGTATTTTTCTTCCTGGTTTTTAATCAGAACCCTTTCTCTCAGGCATCCTTCCCCCCTTTAAACTGCATCCACTGCTTTCTCCTGTTGAAAAGAAGGATAAATACCATGTGCGTTACTTCACAGTGACTCATCCATGGGCTTGCTTTTCTCTCCTCTCCCTCTCTTCACCCCACGCTTTCTTTCAAAACAGAGAAGGAAACAGGAAAATACCGATAGAAGAGAAAGTGAATACGTGTGTAGCTTTCAATGAGATGAATCCCCTACGACAAGTCAGAGTTAAATTACTGCTGGAAGTGCTCCTGAGATACCGCCTGGGTCATCTGATATTATTGTGCTGCTTCCATTTTGCCCCTGAGCGCCATGTGTGGTGGTTCTGAGAGATCCCTCACTCTGATGGGAACATTTACAGTTGGATTGCTGGGTGGTCTCCTAAAATTTGGGACCCTTCCGCACTTTTGCATCCAGGCACACAGCCCTGAGGAGACTGGGTTCACAGTCTCCCCCGCTTACCTTCAGCAGCACTGATGTGATCTGAAGTGACGCCGATGGGAATTTATTACTGGAATCTCTAGATTGAAATCTATTACTAAAAAGAATCTTTAAAAAAATGGCATGAAATGGCTGCAGCTGGAAGGTGGCAAGCCGGTTGTGAGGATGCTACTGATGTTTTCACACTTAACAAGAATATCAAGGACCATGTTGTGCATTTGGTCTGCACAGTTTGAGGCCGTTTGTTGGCTGGGCAGAAGACAGCCTGCAGTAGTTGGATATTTAAACTGTTGTGCATGATGTCATTATGATGTGAGATGATGCCCAAGGAGTAAAAGACAATTTTGCTTACCCTGCTGACTTGATTGCTGGTTTCAGAGGCTTTTTAAATCACATATTCCAGCACTGCCTGATTTTTATTAGAAGGCAAGTTTTGGATACATCCTTTAAAGAGAAAAGCCCTCTGATTTATTTCTTCACTGCTCACAGAGAATGTGGATTTGCCTTTGACAAAGGCAGTGTCTTTGTATTCAGATATATGCTTTTGCACTTGATCCAAAGCCAAGGCAAATATCAAAAATATGAACCATATGAATCTACCAGAAGGCAACGGATATTCTCTTCTAGAGTTAGTGTGAAAGATTATGAGGTTCAGATATTGTCACTTTTAAAGATAAACTTTGTTTTAGAATTTCCATCCTTTGAAAAATTAACCTAAGTGCTGGAATCCTAATGTAGTTCTTGAACATATATTGTTAGTTTCTGTTTGGGTGGCTTAGTTTTGGTTTCTTGTTATACTGATTAATGAAATATTGGGCATCGTGGCTAAACATAATGAGGTTGTGTAAACTAAACCATGTTGAAAGCCTTCTGAGGCAAGGAAAAACTAGAGAGGAAAAAGAAAGTTCTTCCCACAACTAGAGCTGAGAAAAAAATAATTTTTGAAGGAGACTGTTTGAGGTGGTTCAACCACTTTATCAGACATTCATGTGGGAATAGAGAAAAAAGGAGTAGGGAAAAAGCTGTGTATTTATTTAGTGCAGAGCGTGGTAAATTATAATGGATGCTGCATAGGCTCAGATATCAGGTGTCTGACTAACATTCATGAAAGCAGCATAATTCAGACTGAACTTTATTCTCCTCCATTATGCCCAGCTGTTGGAAAGAAGCAAGGCATGTGTGCAACGTCTCCAGATGTTTGATGATCATGCACAACAAGGGGGCAAAGGAGGGAGATTTACTATTTGCTCGATTTCATTTTTTCAGATTCTGAATTCAGTTCTTCAGCATCTTTTATGGAATTTTTGTGATTTATTTACTTTTAATGTCATGGCCTCAACATTTATGTGTTGCTCATTTCCTCTTTTGAACGTGAAGAAAAGAGAGTGAAAGTGGTGGCAGACAGTCTTTTAATTATGCTTTCTAACACAGTAATGAGATGGGCATTGTCCTCAAGAATGGACTGTGCTACAGAGAGATTCCTGGGAGTCTCTGGGGAAATTTCTGGCAGAATTAAAAATAGACTTGGGGGGCTCTGGTGACAGCCTAGCGCAGCACGAGTGACACATGGATCTGGAGGTGGGAAGACGGCTGAGTGGGAAGTTGGATTCTGTCTTCCCACTTTCAAGTGGCTGAAAAGTTTACAAGTGATTTATTTTATTTTATTTTATCTTAGAAATTTTTTTGTTAAAAACATTTTTGATGTTAATTATGAATTGAATGATTCTCAGTGAGTAGGTTAGTATTGCTAGTCAAACAGTTCTGGTTTATTTGATTACTCAGGTGATTCATATGGTTTTGTTTCTGTTTGCTTTTTATAAATCCTTCAGCACCAGTAATCACATCTTAAAATTATTTTTTTTACTTTAGTAAAATTCAGATACATAAAAATTACTTTGAAACCAGCACAAGACCATCACAGGTGTGGCTAAACTGAGCTTCTTTAAACATCTTCATTGTTTAAAGATTTATGGAGAAGGCAATTGCTTTTAATAAGCTCCTTTGTAGTCTGAATTCTCTATGCTTTCTCTAAGTGCTACATGTTAATATTCGGTATGTTTGTTCTGGTGGAAGGTGAAATACAAAGAGCAGTTCAATAAGGAAATGAAGAGCCACCACTACAATCCTCTTGACAGTGCTTCCTTCAAGCAAGCACAGATTGCATCCACCTTGGCAAGTGATGTAAGTGACTTTGCTTTGCATTTTACATACATTTACATCCTCAAAACCCTAACATTTGTTCTCAAGCAGAATTCCTTTTTCCATCTTACAAACTACTGTGAGCAGCAGTCTCTGCTACATGGTGTGTCTGTGCAGCAGGTACTGCATGTTATCCCTTTCTTCCTCTGGTTCTGACAAAGCCCTTCTCCAAAGGCCTGCCAAGTTTTTCAGAACAGTTTTAGATGAGATTCATCTCGGTTAACTTTGTGTGTCAAAAGATATGGCTGCTTACTCTGAGCTGGTTGCCTTGTACTTGGTCCCTTTGTATTTGGGAAAGTAAGCAGGTATAGAGAGTAATTCTTCTGACCTGTTGTAGATGCCTGTCTTTGGAGGGGTGAAGTGCTGGCATCTCTTTAGTGTATGTAGAAAAGAGGTTGTTGCATGAGCAGATGAGATTTGGATGTCTGAATTTCACAGACTTCATTCTGCTGGTTGATCTTCTGAATGGTATTCCAAAGTACAGCACTGCCCAGATTCTGCAATGGTTGCCTGCTGCTGGAGCCAGATTGGAGAAAACGTCTATATCAAGTGATAATGTTGTTGGGATGATAAATTTAACAGCATGTGTAATGCTAAAAACGTGAGCTCTTTGAGGCTGTGATGCCAGATAGCTAAGAGACAAGCCTTCATGCTGTAGTCTAGTGTTTCCAAAGAGTGGAGCACCACCCAATGGGAACAAGAGGGGCCAGCTCTGGGAAGGGTCCAACAGAATATGTAATTGTTTCCAAAATCTAAGTGTTTCCTAAAAATTTCCTTGAAGTCATTATTATTATAGGAGATATGCAAATTGAGTATTGTTGATTTGAAGTCTGCCTGTATCAGTCAAGAACATGATACTTATGTGGAATTGACTGAAAGTATTGGTTTAAAAGATTTGTCATCCAAGATAGGCAAGGTGGCTGGTCTTCTTCCTTAAAGATGGGCGTGCAGCTGTCAGAAGTATGGAAAATCTTACTACAGACTGATAGGAAGCTATGTTCTGCCACTTCATGAAGTGATTATCTTTTGCCTTATGTGATTATGTTGCTTATCTTTGCGGAAAGCAATCTGCATTAAATCGTAGAATTGTCTAGCAGCACTTCCCGTTAACTGTTGTATATACAACTTTTTCATTTGGACAGTTAGCGTGATTCCTGAATGAAGAGAAAAAGAACAAGAATCAACAGTACTTAAAATGAGTAAGCTTGAGAAGATACTCTTCGTTTACATTTTATGGTGAAAAAAAAAAAGAAAAAGGAACAATAGTGGTTCCTTTCTAGTCTGAAAGTGTTACAAAGTGTGATTTTATTGTAAGTGTCCTTTTTGAGCAAAAGTTTGAGTAGTCGCCAAATATTTGCTCAGTAGAAGGAATCCTTTATTGATTTTTCCTTTGCCTCCAAATAATAGTGAATGACCACCATCTAGTGGCTGGTAGAGAATGTTCAGGCAAACACTTAATGCTTTCTCTTTCTGGATGGCCACACTGTAATATGAAGCTGTTAGTTTTTTGTTAGCCTTTATGTAACCTGAATTCTCTTTCCAGGTGAATTACAAGAAAGATTTGGAAAGCCTACATGATCCAGCCTCTGATCTACCAAACCTGCTATATTTAAACCATGCTTTAAATATCAGCAAAACGCATAGCAATGTAAGTTGCCTTTATAAGAATGATCTGAAAAATATATGTAGTAAGGAATGAAGTATGCATAGTCGCTGTGGAATACATACATTTTTGGTGCTTGCTTCATTGTCTCAGGTAGTAGACTGTAGTGTTGTAACCATAGTGGTTGGGGGAGTTAGTGCTTTTAGGGAGAGATATTTCAGTTATTAGAACAACTAATATACTGGGTAAGAATCACATGGACTTCTGGTACTTGAGCATTTCTTCTTATCTGTCTGAAACCTTGTATGTTTTTTTCTTTATTGAACTAAGATACTTCTTTCCTTGCGAATCTTGATTTGTCTAAGATATTACTTTCGTCTGCAAGTCTTTCTACAAAAGTGACCTTTATGCTAGTCTAATATTTGGACTTCTGCCATCAACAGCCACTCGAGTGCTAGCTTCATTAGAGTTTCTCTGTCTAAGCCTTTTTTTTCCTCGTAAATGTCTGAGGCTTACAATGCTGGATCTGGTAATAGGCACATATTCTGCCATGTAACAAGACATACCCGTTGATGGGGCTGGTGGTCTGACGGTTGAAATAGGAAGGAAGAGGTAGGAAACCCCTGTCTTCTGTGCAATACTGAAACTTCTCTCCCTGTTCGAGAGCACCTAAGCTATATGCACAGTGCTTGTAGGCTGGTTAGCTGCATTTGATATCTTTTCCCAGAAACCACAGAGTGGCCACAGAACAGATGTGGAAAGGCGTGAGTGGGTGGGTTTTTTTCATGCTCAGAAGGAGGCGAGCACTTCACACACAAAAGGTCAGCCCTAATGACCAGGAACATAGTGGGTCATCTTCTGAGTCAAGCTACGGAGGCTTGTGTCTAAAATAATCAAAATAATCCAGCCTTCCTGTCTGTACTTGATTTTTGTGTTGCTCTTTTATAGAATCATGGAATGCTTTGGGTTGGAAGGGACCTTAAAGATCACCTAGTTCCAACTTCCCTGCCATGGGCAGGGACACCTCCCACTAGAGCAAGTTACTCAAAGCCCCATCCAGCCTGGCCTTGAACACTTGCAGGAATGAGGAATCCACAGCTTCTCTGGGCAGCCTGTTCCAGTGTCTCACCACCCTCAGAGTGAAAAATTTCTTCCTGATATCTAGTTTAAATCTCCCCTCTTTCAGTATGAAAACATGACCCCTTGTCCTATTGCAACAAGTCCTGCTAAAATGTTTGTCCCCATCTTTCCTGTAGGCCCCCTTTAAGTACTGAAAGGCTGCAATAAGATCTCCCTGGAGCTTCTCTTCTCCAGTCTGAACAGCTCCAACTTTCTCAGCCTGTCTTCACAGGAGAGGTGCTAAAGCCCTCTGACCATCTTTGCGTCCCTCCTCTGGACCCATTCCAACAGGTCCATGTCCTTCATATGTTGGGGAACCTAGACCTGGATGCAGTCCTCCAGGTGGGGGTCTCATGAGAGCAGAGGGAGTGAATTCTTCGGTGAATTGAAACTTGCTTTTTATCTGTCTCACTCCGATATATGAAGTTAACACTGACTATCCCCTTTTGTATGGGTAATAAATGAGTTGATAGCTTTCTCTTCCTGCATTCTTTGTGTGCATTTTGGCCTACCCAATTCTAGTTTCCTTCAACGTAAGATAAGATTGGCTTTTTTTTTTTTTTTATGATTAAATGAACACCCTGAGAATGAACTCAATCAATTTGTCATCTTAGATCTAATGAGATAGAAACCTGGACTTTTCCTTAGGACAGCTCACTTCTTGCAAAATTTATTTCTTTCTATTGCCCAGGAAGGGTTGATTCATATTGTCTATGCCCTTTTCTGAGGACATAGACCATAAATACTAAGTCTCTGATTTTTTGTATTGTCCAGATGCTGGTGGATATTTTTTCTGGCTAAGAGCAGGAAGAATAATGCTTTGTCAGTCCCTAAGGTCTCCACTAGCTATTTGTCTTCTACAGAAATCCTGTTTTCAAAATCCTTCTCAGATTGGACCTTCCCGTGTCATCTCTTTGATTTTGACATGGCTCACTGTCCTGCCTTTCTCCATGCTTTTCCAACACCTTCTTTGTGTTCTCCTCCTTGTCTTTCCACAGCTTGTACCAAATCTTTCTTGAAGTCTGCTTCTACTGTATCAAGCAGTCTTCCTGACTGTGCCTTTAACTGGTTTCCAAAAGCTGATTACATGGTCAGTTTTTGGTTCTTTTTCCCCTCTGAAACGTTGAGCTTGCTAATTTCCCTGTTTTACCGTTCTCCCTTGAACTTTATGCATCTCTTCATCTTTTGCATAACATAGCTACACCTGCCCCAGTGTGATACGTTGTAACCTTGTATGGTCAATTAAACTCATAAGCTAATATGGTTGATTGAGCTGGTTTGCTGATAGACCTGGAGCGTAGAAGTGTGTGCAATGTTATGAGACACATGTACTGTAATACCAGTGCAAAGCTGCTACACAAATCAGCTTCCATGGGAATAAATTCCAGCAGTTAAGAGGAAAGCTTGATGGGCGTGTTTGGACACAAATAGACAGATTCTGACAAGTTGAACTCATCCTGTTTTCTTTATTTTGATAAAGAAGAATGCTCACAAGGTGGAACTTACCCCTCATATGGTGTACATGTAATTCTCTTTGGCATGAACTACATAATTTAAAAATTTGGTATGTGTCCAACAGCTAGTTTATAGTTTTGCGCACTTTAAATCTGTTTCTAATGTAGAGACTTTGAGATACTAATGAACTACTAGCTCATAAAAACAAAGGAACTTAGATGTGTTTCATTTTATGAAACAGGGTGAATAAATAGGACTTATGAGACTGGTTGTGGTGTCTGTAGTTTAGTGTAGCAAAAGGTTGTGTGATTTACCTCATTTAATTTTATAGATTTTTTTTTTTTTTAATTTTGTTCCCTTAGTTGAGGAGTGGATTAAAAGTATGAAGTCTGTATCTGTAGATGGAGATAATTTTCGCTTCAACTACAGAAGTGATTTTGTTGTATGACATTTATAATTATTTCCACTAGGAGGCAAACCCAGACCATCATATGTGTTCCTTTGCACTTCAAATGCATATAGTAATGGTTATTTTGTAGCAAACATAAACATTTGATGTTTGGATGAACAAGAGAAACATTTTCTCCAAGAACATACAAAAGTTATTTTTGCATGATAACCTTTTATAATTTCATCATAGGTTGTAAACTCAAATTTAGCAGTAGAACTTGTGAGTTGAGAGGCCTAAAATATAGTTTCTTTTACACTGTTTCTCCTATAGTTATTTTAAATGGTATTTAAATTGCAAAACCTTCTAGATATTGTTTGTAAAAACATTCTTGGATTTTTTTTTTTGTTTCTCTATGAATATAAGAAATGATTTAAGCAAAGCAAGGGCTTCTATTATTTCACCCCAGTACAGCTGAACAAATTCATCACAAAGGAAATGCAGTGCTTCAAAGTCAAGTGTACACAAGCATAAATATATCTTGCAAAGAGAAAAACACAGAATTCTAACAGTGATTAAATCAGGTACAAAAGTGCATGACAAAGTGATATAGAGCGCATCTTCACTCAGAAACACCCCATGAGGAGAGAGAAGAGTGTTTTTGCAGGACCTGAACCTAGTGCAGAGGCCTGTCAGGGAAAGATATTAACATTTTTCTCAAATTCAGACATTACTAGTTTTGAAGAGACAAATATATTAAAATATTACCCATTCTGAGTATCGGACCTTGATACGTAGCTATTTACTTTCCTCAATGGCTTATTCCTAAAGGAATAAATGACTCCTGAATATTCCACCATATCACAGGCTGGTTGGTTGACCTAAATAATATGTTTGTCTATCTTAATCCGAAGAGTGGGAATGAATGAGTTCAGAAGGCTTTTCCAGGTTTCCAAACAGGGTGTATTTGCTTTGCAAGTTAGTAAGAAGTTGTATGTTGGTATCTTAACCCTGTGCCCTTCAATGTGACTTCGCCGCTAGCTTTAAGGTGGTTTTCCTTCCCACAGGTACAAACAAAAGTGCTCTTTAGAATGGTGCTCCTGAGCATGGAAGAAAGACCTGGGGACCTGGGTGTGAAACAGATTTTGTTGTTGTTACAGCAAATGTCTTGTCTAATGGTAACGTGACAGGGATCCTATTTAAAAGCTGCCAACTGACAGGGGATCCTATTTAAAAGCTGCCCACATAGGTCATTCAGCCCAAATCATACAATTAGTTTAAGGATTGTGATTGATGCTCCTCACTCCTGCTGTCTTCAAAGTTCACCATTTTAAAGTCTGACATTTTGAAGCAAAGGAATAAATGACTCCAGAAAAAAATTCCTTGTCTAGCTGCCCTGTGTCTCCAACAGGTTAAATTTGGGAGCAGTCTTCAAAGTCAAAACCTCTGAGAAGTATGGCTAAAACAGGATTTGTCTATCGCCATAGGAAGCAATCAGATCTCACATTCTCTCAGCTGTTAACAGCATTTATTTTCATTTTCCTAGGTTAAGTACAAAGAGAATTATGAAAAATCTAAAGGCAGATCAATGCTGGAGTTTGTGGATACACCGATGTATCAGGTTTCAAAGGAGGCTCAAAAGATGCAAAGTGAGGTTAGTAAAACTTTGTGCTTGAACTAGCAAAATTTAGATCAACTGAGAAACTAACAGACATCTTGTACTCAGGTTAAGAAAATGGATGAAGCAGATGATAAAAGTTTTGTAAATTGAGGATATGGTAGAATTAGTACCGAGTAGTTCTTTTTGCTATTCTCTGTTTTTTTTTTTTTTTTCCTCAAAAGGCCATTGGTGCTAACACTAGACAATGATTGTATGAAGCATCGTTTAATTGACAAGAAGCTCTGGAGGCCGTCTAGATAAGAGATTACTGTTTTACTTTTTGCCTATAATTTCATCTTTAATGATAGAGAGTTCTCAGGTGGGAGTGAGTGAAGCCTCAAAGCCCAGTCCAACCCCACGCCTTAACTGACATGTGCTGCTGCCTGTTCAGTCTGGGGAGCTCGTCAAGGGGGAAGGACTCTTCCTGGGCTCCAGAACAGCACTGTCTGTCCTAAGCCAGGCCATATTTTTCTAACTTTTTTATTAAAAACTTCCAATGGTGGAGGTTTCAAGACCTCCCAGGCAGACTAACCCAGTGCTTCACCATCCATCCTGAGAGAGAGCGTTTCCCTGTGTCTCCCTTGCTACAGTTTGATTCCATTATATTTCCGATGTGTCATGAAAACAGATTATTTCATCTTTTTGGTAGAAACTTTTATGTGTTTAAGCCGTTACCTTGTGTGCCGTTTGTCCACTCTTTTCCCTACTAAGCAAATAGTTTCTTTCATAGATCAGGTTAAACAATCTCTTTGGAGGCATCAGACATATGTATTTTTGTCTAAATGGTGTGTGTGTCTTGTGTAGATAATTTAGGTAATGAAATGAGTGATGAAGTTGCTTATTAATGTGATAACTAAATTATAACGCAGCTCATTTCTGGGTCTATTTACAGTGTTATTTCTGAAATATGCTTGGAAATGCACATGTATGTACCACTAATTGTTGGGTTTGCTTCAATAGAAAATGTATCGCAAAGATTTTGAAGAAGAGATCAAGGGAAGACCCTCCATGGATTTAGACAAGACCCCAGAGTTCTTGCATATAAAAGAAGTCACTAACCTTCTGAAAGAGGTAGAGGATTTTTGTTTGGTTGGGTTTTTTTTTTGTTTGTTTGTTTTTAAGTTGTAGCTGAGCAATAAGCAGCATCACCAAAAGCTAGTGAGTGCTGAACAACTTACAGTTAACTTGGTAGCTAAATGCAAAAGTGACTTCATGAGAAAAAAATTGCAGCATGTCATCTTATATTCTGAATAGTCCTGTAGTGAAAATCAATACTTTTTGAAGTTTCCTTATGAACATAAGGAAACAATAAAGCTCAGCCCACCTGAACCAGAAAAACAGAGTTAAATGAACAAATTGGGTGACTCCATAGAAAATGGATCGTTGGCAGGACTTTCCCTGTGAGGGCTTCAGTTTTGGGATTTGTTCACCCCCTGGGCTCAAATAACCCAAATTTGGTGACCTTCTAGGCATGCTGCAAAAGAAATCTGTTTGATAGGGTTTTTGAGAGGGCCTAAAGTTTTCTTTCCTGATAGATGAAGGGGTGGAAAGGAGGATTTCTGTTGGTGTCCAGATGGCAGTTTTTCCTTTTGAGTAATTATTTCAGGTTTATGATAGTCTGTTGTGGTTGTATGGATGCTTTGAGCTGTGTGTGGTCACTTTAAACTAATTTATTTGAAATAATTATCTATCATACATGTTATGGATGAAAATAAGGAATAACAAACTTCTATAATATAGCTGTGATATTACATGATCTGGTACAAGCGTATTTTGTTAGAAGGTGCAGATTTTTGTATGTCCACTGTTTCGTTAAGATTTGTCCAATGTTCTTCAGTTGTATGTGGCATTATAAATTAAATCAATTTTTTTTCCATAACTGAGAGTCCTTCTATCTTTAGTGTTTTCATATTGTTATTCAAAACTGCTTTCATGTTAGGTTTTGAGTAGTGTTTGGTTTTATAGATTAGGCTTGCTATTTGATCAAATTTAGAAGTAAATGTATCAACAAAATTCATAGTTTGAAATATCAGAGCTGCTAGATATCCTCTATCTGAATTGGGGAGCAAGCAGCACATTATTTATTGTATTAAGAATTCACATTTTTGTTGCGGTGTAGGTGAACAAATTGAGGGTACTAGAATGAAAAACCTTTGAACCGTGTTCCTTTCCTTGTTCTTTAAACAGCTTATTTCAGCCTATGCTAGATTTCATATGGGTAAAGAAAATGTTTTCAGATATTTTTTTATTATTCATCCTCTAATAAATAATTTATTCTGATAAGCTTGGCTGTCAGGTAGACAAGTCTCAAGCTAGATCTAGTTTGCGCAGTGCC
This sequence comes from Tringa tobata, assembly GCA_033628505.1. NCBI lineage: Eukaryota > Metazoa > Chordata > Aves > Charadriiformes > Scolopacidae > Tringa > Tringa tobata. Next base: position 2,906,937 of record JAHREE010000163.1, on the reverse strand, counting down.
GTTCTGTGCGTACGTCTCATGTATTCTTACTGACTAGGGGGAAATGCAAATGCTTGTATTCCATTGAATTAATTTTGCTGAATGTCTACAGAACTGGTTAGTGCTTGCATGGTTGCAGATGTGCTTTAAATGTTCATCTTTGAAAATTTTTAGGTAACTTCCCTCCATAGTCCTACCCGCATTAAGATCTTCCCTAATTCTTACTTCCACAAGTTTTATGACTTGTTACTTTGGGAGTAGACCATGCTTATAAGCCAGAGAGGAAGAGTATGAGAAAATGGAAATGGTATTTTAATGCATAACAGCATGAATTTCAGATAATTTATATCCACATTCAAGGAACATACATTCCAAAACTGAAGAATTACATAGGTCAGATTAATTATCTTTCAAGATTCAGCAAAATGATATATTTCTTAATAGTCAAGGAAGTAGCTCAGTATTTTTGTGGGAAGGTTCATAATAAACTTGAGATAGATACTGGATGAAACAAGAAGGAGAACCTGGAGTTATTAAAAAATTAATTATTTGTTCAATAACTTTTTTTTTTTAAAGTGTCAGCTGTGTTCCAGCTTATTCTGTTGCTTTCCTACTGTAGAAAATTCTGCAAATATTTTGCATTTTGTGACAATAAGAACTTTCTTCTTGGGATCCACATTCACAGCTTCTTCAGAAAAGACAGATGAATTTAATAATTCTAAATTAATAGAAGTTGTTTCCTGCTTATTGTAGGACATGCTTCTGATGATAAAGAGAAGCTTCGTTAAAAATAACTGGTTTCCTTTTGTTTAAGTAAAGAGCTTATACAGAGACAAAGGTGCTCACTACTGCTTATCAAATATAATACATGATTAGAAGTGTTAATTCATGTCTACATAAATCCTTCAAAAAATATTTTATTGAAATTTTTTCTAGTTTCCTTGCTTAAAAAAAGCTAGCCCAAACCTGGAGATGGGAAAAGCAATTAAATATCCCTACAAAACTTTAACTTCAGTGGGCTTACGTCAGCTTTCTAGGCATTGAGAAGAAAAAGAACCAAATGTCCATGGGCAGGTTCTGGTGTGTTTTTAATTTTATACTGGAGATTTGAGCACTCTGCAGTTGCTAAATGTTGATAGATCATATCAGTGCAGTGTCTGAGGGGCACAGAAGAGATATTGCTTCTACATTATAATTTATCACGCAGTCATTTTAACAGGTCCTAGTATAGTGTCCAGGGCATCCATCCTGATTGTGAAGCCATTAGTGGAACAGAGGTAAAAACTGCAGCACAGCAAATATTGGCATGTAAAAGCAAATGCTACTGCAGTTAAAATGTCTGTAGAGAGGCAGCTGAGACCCCTAAACAATGTATGATATAGGAGAGGACTATTTTTCAAGAGCACAACAGGAAAATACATGACTACATTAAAACCTTTTCACTTTTTCAACATTGTACCTTTTGATTTCGTAATTTCTAATTCTATTTTAACTCTGAAACCTGTACTTCAGCTAATTCATATTTCATAGAAATTTCAAAGAGACCCTTCAGACATTTAATAAGTGGCATTTCTTTTCAAGATCTTGCACACAATATTAAGTGGAGAAATCTCTCTCTTTTTTTTTTAAATCCTTAGAAAGAGTATAGAAAAGATTTGGAAGAAGGGATGAAAGGAAAAGGAATGACAGTGTTTGAAGATACACCAGATTTGATAAGAGTGAAAAATGCAGCTCAGATACTAAATGAGGTATGTTATGCTAGTCAAGGTTATTGATGTCACAGAAAGTTCACTCTTTATGTTCTACTCAACTGGAAATATTCCAATTTTTTTTAATATAATCGAGAATGAAATGTGTGTCAAAAGTGAAGCTATTTCTGTTTTGCTTTAAGAATATAGAAAAGCTCTGAGAAAATCCCAATTTATGACAAATATTTCAGATTTGCAGACAATAGAAATTGTTAGTGGGGTCAGTAAATACAGCATTTAAAACTGGGTTCATTTTTACATCTATTTATTTGTTCAGCTAGTATAATTAATACTGTGATGGAAAAAGAGTTGATTGTTAATGGACTTGTAAAGAAAAGTCAATGAAACCATTTAGAGGTTTTGGAAAAACATACCTGCTGTCTGAAAATGAATATTGGTAATGTCTGCAAGGCATCTTCAGAAGATCTTTTATCCAAATAAACTATTCTACTTGTGAAAACCTTTTTCCAAAAGTAGAGTTGCTCCTGAAGAAATGGATTTTCTTGAGCTTGCGGTTCATCCCATGCAAACAGACGGGTGGAGGCTCCTTCCAGAGTGTATTTTTAGAACCAAACTTTGGTATTAACTGTGCTGGTCTATGTTGCTCTGGAGGTTACCTGGAAGCATGTAAGTTTGTGATCTACTCCCATTGGGAAGAGTTGGGAGTGGAAGTGGAAGACTCCCTCATCTGTGTACTGTCTCCTGAAGACCATCCTGAGGAACTCATGTGCTGGGCCACCCTGTGTGCTCAGCAGAGCAGCAAGTTTCCAGGCTGGCATGGCAGCAGGTCCTGCGGATGAGCTTGCACGGGCTGCCTGGGAAGCAGCAGTGGGGAGGAAAGAGGGAAGGCAAAGCTCATGCTGCATTTCACACCTTTGGGGAGTCATTCTTTCAGAGCAATGTATACATTTATTTTATATATTTGTGTATTTTTTATTCCTTTAATATGTAGATATATGTTTATTTGCACATGTTATACACACATAGCCATAAGAAGCAGAGGGAATGCCGTGCATAGGGCCAACCTTACCACTGTGTACCAGTGCAGGAGTATGTAGCTGTAACTCCCAGGATTGTCTTTTCCTTGGTGTTTTACAAAGTAGGAAGCTAGGAGGAAACATCTGCCATTCCACCTTTAGCAGAGAGGAAGAGACAGATGATGTCTTCTCACAGATTAACACATACTTCTTGCAAAAAAAAAACCCATGATTTGGGAAACAAAAAGTTGCTTTATCACATTTATTTCCATGTCAGAGTGAGACAGAGATGAAAGATGAAAGTCTTTTTGCTCTTGTTCTCATAACTTCATGCTATAAGTGATCAGACCGTTGCATTGAATAGAAAGATATTTTCCTTCTTCTAACTAAAGTACAACTTAAAAATAGTTAACAAACAGGAAAAGTAATAAGAACATCTTTTAATTATATATTTATTTTGAAAACAACTCCAAACCTGTTTTCCACAGTTGGAAACTATAGTAGAAAAGAATGATTACTACTAGAAATAGCACTGCCTAAGAATATTTTAATTTTTTATTAAAAAAAAAAAAGTACAAGTATTGTATACGATATTTCAGTATTACATTCTAATATCATGTGCTGATGAACAAGAAATTTATCCTTGCTTCGATAAGATGAAATATTTATTTTGTTTCCTGGTTATTGGTTATTTATAATTTATGTTGTGGGGGAAAAAGCAGCAATCGTGGATGAGTACTGCCACTTGCCTAATGGCTGTGGTTCAGGAAACACCTATTAAATGAATAAATTACAACTTCCTGCTCTGAAAGTTCACTGGAAACAATGCTGTGTGGTATCAAGTTTCTAACATGTAGTCTCTTCATAAATAAAATATTTTCTTAAATGTAAAATGTGTTTCACTTAGGCTGGCCTCAAGTACCAGCTTATTACATGATGTTCTGCACAGCTAAACTTTAGAGGATAATTGTAGCAGGCTGTATGGACTGATTTCCCCCATCCTCTGCCAAATTAAAAATTCAGTGGTAGAGTTTTGTACATTCAATGAATCTATCCTCAAGTTTTCCTTCTGTACTTTGTGTGTTTTCCTGACAAAAGCTTGCCAACACTCTTGAGAGCTGTGATTCTTAACTTGAGATTTTTTTTGATTGACTCTAAATCTCAAATTGGATCTCTTGTGCAAAAATCTACCTGTAACTCTCTGGCTATTGTGAATATAATCTATGAAGTTTTATCTTCACAGAAACAATACAAGAAAGACTTGGAAACTGAAATTAAAGGAAAGGGTATGGAAGTTGGTCCAGATACTCCTGAGATAAGACGAGCCAAGAGAGCTTCTGAAATTGCAAGCACGGTCAGTACTGTACCTGGTGGAAGCTTTCAATTTGACAGAATGCAGCAGATTATTGTCATTGAGAATTCCAGGTGGTGACCAGTCTAGGCTACCACAAATTTCACTGAATACCTAATCCATTGAGCTGTGTAGATTCTAAGAGATGCATAATCAGTATATGGGGGAAGGTTAAGACTTCCCAGAAATTTGACCTTTCCGTCATCTTTTGCAGGTGGCTCTTGTTCCTCATGAACCACACCTGGCCTGGGCTGTGGTTGGCAGCTGCAATCCCTACTGCTTTTAGGTCTAAAAAGCTGCTTGTTAGGGCCAAATAATAAACAGAGTTAGAGAGATGCTGAAGCCTTATGACCCCAGTCTGGCGAAGCACTGCTGAGGGAGAAAGTCTGGTCTCCATGTCTGTGATTGTGGCTGCCGAAGCTCAAAGACAGTAGATGTGAAAAGCTATGTGAGATTTGAAGTAAGCAGTCTGTTACAAGAATTTTTTAACCGGTCAGCAGCTACAGCATAGGTGTCTTATAGATAGATCCTACAAAGCTAATGGTGTTGAATCAGAAGTTATTTGGTGTTTTAAGAATGCTGTTCAGTGGAATCACAAAGTAAAATAGGAAGAATTTAAGAATTTGGCTGTCAGATGCGAGTATTTCCAACACTATACTTTTCAGAAAGAATACAAGAAAGACTTGGAGAATGAAATTAAAGGAAAGGGAATGGAAGTGGGCATGGATACCCCTGATATACAACGAGCCAAAAAAGCTTCTGAAATAGTAAGCCAGGTGAGTACAGAATGGATCTCTTAAGATTACTTCGGAAATAAAACGCAGTGAGATGTTAAAAACATAGTCTTCTTGAACAGACTTGGGCTAAAAAGAATAAGCAGTGCCCGATTAAAAAAAAAAAATAAATTCAAGAAATTGAAGAATTTATTTTAAAGTCTGACCGGTGGTATCAGAATAGCTTTGAAGGTACCACGTGCAAATAACTGTAGAATTAGTTATGGGGTTTTTTCCTTCTTTTTTTCTTCAGAAAGAATATAAAAAGGATCTGGAGACTGAAATTATAGGAAAAGGGATGCAAGTTGGCCCATATACTCCTGAAATACAGCGAGTCAAAAGGGCTTCAGAAATAGCAAGCCAGGTAGGCATAGTTCAAAGGCTGAATGTTTTAGTTCTGTGCAACAATGAGTGCTTGACATACATTGCTCCAAATACTACTTCTCTAGCTCTGTAGAGGCTTTCATACCCATATTAAATTAATTTATATACAGTAAAAAATCTTACTGCCTGATTCTTAGTTGTATTTAGGCCTGTCGTGCCATGTAAATTGAATTTAATTGTTTAGATTTACTTGCAAGTCTTAATATATCACCTAAGGAGAAGGGTATATATATCCTGAGAGTGAAGGCAAAATATATAACATATATCAGAATATATATTTATAAATATATGTATAATATATTTTCAGTAGGGGATACAGTGTCAGGTGTCCCACACAGACAATGATAACAATATCACAGAGGACAGAGGTTGAAATAAATACTGTACAAGGATGTTGAGGTTCATCAGCAGTAAACATCTTTTGCTGCAGTTTGGATATTCTGAGCCCAAGAAAGCAGGAAATAAGCATTTTTAAATTATTTTTCAGAAAATGTACAAAGATGAAGCAGAGAAGATGCTCTGTAACTATTCTGCTGTCCCAGACACTCCAGAGATGCAGAGGATAAAAAGTACTCAGAAAAACATCAGTTCAGTGAGTAATAGTGCTTCTCTCTTTGCTTGCAACTGTTCAGATGTTTCTCAGTTTAAATAGGTTCTCTTGTGCTGCAGCATGAAAAAGGGAACTTATGAGTAAATGTCCTTTGAACCATTTGCATAATTTTCCTGGCAAAAGCTGTATCACTCATTGCTTTCAGTAAAAAAATTACCCAGCTTTTCTAGGTGTGACACTGGTATTTTGAATTGCTAAACCACTTATACCACCTTGCCAAGCCACAGTTATTTTTAAATGAAGATTTTTTTTTTCCATCAAGCCCCAGGAAGTACTTTATTCAAAAGGACTAAAAATCTAAGGCTTGTTATTATGCATGTAAGATTTTTCATCTGATTCCTATCATATGTACAGAACATCAAGATTTGGGCATAAAATGTAAGAGATCAGGTTTCATAAATATATATGTCTAATGATTTTATATTATACTGCATATTTTTTTAATTTTATGCTAGATTTAAATTTCAGTTTATCCCTAAATATGAGTTATGAAGTTAGATTTCTGAAATTGCCGTTTGTGAGGCATTCAGTTCCATTTCCTTTTTGGGCCCATTAATTCTGCTGTTTGTAATTCTAGCTTTGCTTGTAATATAACAGAGGAGAGGAGTAAATATAACCTCTGGAACCAAAGGCTGTTCGGTTAGTGTCTGTTTTTTATGGCAGACTAAGTAATACTAATAAAGCCAATGATTTGAGAGAAAGGAATATAAGTTACTTAAATGCGTTAGTATTATCTGACACAGATGTGGTTCTTTTGCTTAGAGATATTCTCAGCTTCTCCAGCTCCACACGAGTACAAGGTCAATTAGTTTCTGTCAGAGGTGTTTGCCTGCAGGTATCCCATATCACTGTAGCTTCACTGGGGGAGTAAGAGCCTGGGGGGAGAGGAGAGAAGAAAAGTCTCTGAGACTTCTCTAGGCAGTGCTCTCTCCTGTGACGTCTTCCAGACATTACCTGCTCCTTTTCTTCCTTCAGAGGGGAGCAGCTGAAACCTACGTGGTTCTGATAGGAATTGTTGACAGGCCCACTGGCCCCAAATTTGGTTTTTTGTAATCTGTTACCTCTTGGTTTTGACTGGGGCTGTCCTGCACGGTGTGACGGTGATTAGCGCTGTATCTCGAGTCGCTGGCGTCCTAACGTGCTGCGCCGAAACTCCGTGTAACGGAGGGGATCCAAGCAGGCATCTACTGATCTGCTTCCCTCCCTGCCCCAGTCTTTGAGAGCTTTTGATTGAGTCCTCAAAGAGGTCAACGGGTCTGGCAGTATGGACTCACTAGCAGTTAGATACCAGGCACATAATAACCTTCCACTACTTAATTAAGCCTTGACAAGCCTCTGATGCATCTGAACCTCTTGCAGACCTGTAGGCCGGTCTGAGCTTTCAGTGCCAAGGCTGAAATTATTCTCTTTGTTAGTGTACTAGGTAATATGAAATAAAAATATTTTGTCTTTGAGGTGATTTGTATTTGCTTTATTTTGTGATCGTTGTTTTTCTGGAACTGGATCCTCCAAATGTAGGAAACCAGTTTATAGCTGTGATTGAATTATCATTTTTTTTCTTTCTCTAAATTTTAATCTTTCAGTATTCTGGGCAATTTAGATTATAAAGGTAAGTTACTTTTTACTAAGTTAAGATATAGCTGGGAGCAGCCCTAATAGAAAAAAATTAATGACCCCTAATAGGCTTCTGATTTTTGGATTTCGTCTCAAGTATTTTCATGCCTTAGGGGACAAAAAGTGGCTGGCTTTGCAGATAAGATCAGTGCTGCTTTTGGCAGATGATTTACAATCGGATATTTACTGCACAATCATCTCTTTCATAGAAAAAATCCAGCATTTTTTACCACTCCTTCCTTGGTAGAGGAGAAAAGTATATTTTAGTTCAGTCCAGCATGTAAATCTTTCTACCTGATTCTAACATGTTGGTACAGAAAAATTTTGAAGTTGTTACTCATAAACTGTTTCTGTTCTGACATGGTGTAACAAAATTCTAAATTGTTAAAGCTTTTCTGAATATTTAAAAAATGAGTTATGGTTACAAACAATTCACTGTCCTCTAGAATATCTGGTGGTACTAATTACCCTAGGTTAGAGAGGACTTCAAAGAAGTAGGAGAGAGGCATCGAGAATGAGGTTTTATTGTTTAAGTTTATTGACAGGAAAAAAAAAGTTAAATAAATCTTGGTTTAAGAAAGGCAGAAATACTGAATAGTAAAGATTTATTTTACAAACTCCAGGATCAGACTTGTTTTTACGCTACCAGCCTGGAAATACTTACTGGAATGGCAACAGCTGTGTCACCAAATGCTGAAATTCAAATAAAACTTCCTTATGAGTTTTGCAGCATGAACTGGTGCTCCATGGTTATTTCAATTATACCCACATTTGGAATTTGTGGAGCAGTTATTTACTGTCTCTTTCAGTAACTTTGAATGATTGATTCTAGTGATGCGCTTTGGGTTTTATCATTCACTGAAACAATTAAAATAGAGAAGAGAATTATGTATACAGCATGTGTATCTTTTTCAGAAGTGAGCTTTGGTTTTAGATGTTTTAGATGTTTTAGTCCTCGGCTTTCTTGCTTGAACCCAGAAATCAAAAAATTGCTTGACTTGCACTGGGGCTCTGGCTGTTCTGGTTATTTTGTCATAAATATGTCAGTTTTCTAGTTTGCTAAATTAGAAATAATAGTATCTGTTCACCTCTCAGTATTTTAAAATCTGAAGATTTTAAAAACCAATTCAAATATTGCATGTACATACACCTTCAAATACATTGAATTGAGTGAGCCTACTCAAGCATTAAGTTGCATTTGTAAGCATTTATAGATTATGTTCTAAATTTTAACATTATTTCCAAATTTAAAACTATCATTACAAGTACTTACAAATGTTTGAAGTCAGTCTGAAGGATAATAATAGAATATCTGGGTTACAGTTGAAAACAAACAGAATGTTATTATAGTTATTGATAATTGGTCTGATTTATGAAAAATTAAAGTATTTGCTTTCTTAGCAAGATTTATGATCAGACCAATTTGGAACTTGGAAAATTGCCCATTCCTTTTTATGAGAGCTTGTACTTGCATTGATAACAGTCTCATAATTACTTTTTCTTTTGGGAAAATGGAGGTGTTTTATAAGAAGGAAGTAGGAGCTGGCACAGCTGTAAAAGAGACTCCAGAAATTGAAAGAGTAAAGAAAAATCAACAGATTATTAGTTCGGTAAGTGTTATTAACATTAATTATGCTTATATGCGTAAATACTCATCAAAAATTCTACGTTTTCATATCACACATCTCATTCAAATACTACTTCACTGGATTTTGGATATAGATCTCTATTCTGGTAGAGCTAGAGCTCCACTCTAGTGTAGTTCTGTGTCCAAAGGTAGAGTTCCAAATTGAAGCATCATGAAAAACAGGAAAAAAGCTTAGCTAAGTATTTGAGGAAAGACTTCTGACTTTCAAGAGTGGGAAACATGAAATGTATTTCCTGATACGACAGACTGAATGTCAATTGTAATTTACAATTTAGAAAAATGTCACGTCACAAAATAGAAAATTATGTCCGGGCTCAAGCTATGTGTAAAGCTGGAGGGTTTGTGCCTCTTTACATGCTGGTGTCAAGTTGATCTGTGGATCTGATGAGGCTGGTTCTGAATTGAAATTACTGTTTATTTATGGATGCTCAATGTCTTTGGCATGTTAATGGGCAATTAAAAATAAAGTATTGAAATGAGAGGTTTCTACCAGTAGAACATGCTCTTCTAATAAATACATGGCAAAAGTTGGAAAAAAGTGGAAAAATGACTGCCAAACAAGAAAACTCTTGTAGCTGCATTGTTCACTTGTTTGGAATTTTTGGTGCAGAGTCCTCTGGGACCATTTTTACGCTTGTGATGTGACTTTTCGGATGATTAGATGCTTTTTAAAAAATAAAGTTTGAAAGTAATGCATAAACATGACACTAGATCGTGTTTAAATATTAGTTGAAATCCAAATAAGGGTCTCTGGACATGTATTCTACTAGAATGTCCTTGTTTACTGAGTAGTGTTAAATATGGCATTTTCCAGCAAAGTAAGGTCAGGTAAGGAATTTCCATAAAAATTTAAAAAACTCATATTTGCCTTGGAATTTTTCTCTGTACCATCCATCACTTTTCATCTTGTCATTTTGAGTCACAGTGCAGATTCAGTGCAACCTACCATGTGTCCTAAATCCTGAAGTAGTGTTTCTGGTTGGGAAGGTGAAGGATGTTGTGATTTAAGGGTGGGGATTTTTTTGTTGTTCTTTCTCGTGTTTTTTTTTTTTTGTTTTGTTTTTCCTCCCACCCTGTGCAATTATGGTTTTGGGGCTTTTTTAAAGCCAGATTTGTACTGGTGTTCTAGAAACAGAAACCTAATCTCTTCCTACCTATTTGATTTCCAGTTACCACAGACATTTATTTTGAGTGTAGTCACACACACACACACACACACACACAAAGGTTTATTAGGTGTAGTCTAATGCTTTTTCTCGATACCTTTCAAAGTGAAATGGAAAAATAGTCTTCAGTGCACTTGCTGTTTTAGAAATCCTAAACAGTGGTGAGGAGGGGAAAACGAAAGGTGGGTCAGTATGCTAGTAAACATGCTTGACCAAAAAAACATCAAGAGAAACACAAAATGCATTAGTGGTTTAGTGGTATAAGTAGCATGGCCTTTACCTTGCTAGTTTGTGTGCAGGGCTAATATTTCATAAAAGATACTTTATTACATGGAGTGTATTTTAGATTATTTAAGTCCTGTATAATATTTATTGAAAGTGTAGAATCCCAAATTTAAAGGCAATATGCAAGAAAGTTTTAAATTATATGTCAGTAAGAGGGAAATTATATCGTCTAATTTACAGGAGTCCCAAAGGAAGGGTAAATTACACTAATTTTGACTCCATTATATTTAAACATTTTACACATATCTTTGAATTTGGCCAGAAGGACTTAGAACAGCTTTAAAAGTATTTGCTGAGCTAAATGAAATTGTGGAATGTGAAGCACATCTGCAGTGCAAAACAACCCGGAACACCAAACTGAAATAACACTCACTTTACAACCAAACCATGCAAAAAAAAGTCCATTGCATCATATTCTGAAAGTGATCAGATTCTTCCAGATGACATATATTGGAGACAAAAATCAGAACAGTCTGTTTTCAAATCCTAAAAAACAAGGTGGTGACAGCCAAGAGGGTTGAGCTCATCTCACCTGTTGTGATGATTGGCTTGGAAGAAGGAGCCTCCTAAATAGTTGGAATCAAGATCTCACAGAATTTTGAAAGAAAACACCAGACCCATGGACTGTGACTGAATCTGAACTGAGAAGCTGCAAATAACTAAGGATTTTTTCAAAATTTTTTTTATGTTGAGGGACAAACAGGGCTGTACACAGCACAGGGAAGAAGGCTTTGGGGGAAGATGTGTTTTTGTTTGTGTGCAATCCATGAGGAAATGTCTGTGATACATCAGTCAACACCACAAAGCTAGGATCTGACTAAACCTCAAGCAGTGGACATTTTGAAGCATTTTAAGGACTGGTAGCACTGCCAGTTCTTAAGCTTACCTAATAGTCTCTATTAAAAGACCCTTTTTTCCAGTGGTTTTTCTGCCAGTCCTAAACTGTCTGGACTGAAGTTTTCTATTCCTGGTTGGTGCTTTGGGCTGGTTTGGTTTTATTTATTTATTTATAAATTTCAGCCAAAGCAGCTTCCAAGTATGAGCTTAGAGAAAAACAAGTTGTTTTGTCTGTGTTAAAAATTTGGCACTCTTCAGAAGTACCATGTCTTGGAGAAGCGAGATGAAAATTATCTAAGTGACATTCGGTACAGTGGATTTGGGCAAAAAAAGAATCTGGGGTAAGGAACTGAAAGTGTAGAAGGGCTTGGTGAAAGAGGACAGGCCAAATGTGGGGAAAGATGGGCAGAGTGAGGTGCTCCTGTGCATACGTGCTTCCTTCCAGAAGAACTGAAACAGAACCCAAGTCATATAGACTCATCACTCCCTTGCTGTCAGCATGTATCTGAAGTACCCTTGGTCAAATATTTTCCCTTTCTTTAATGGTGGTGTCCACAGAGGTAACACATTACGATTGTTCTCGTGGGCTTGGGCAGTCAATCTAAACAAACCACAAAGGGCTTAAGATGAAGGGGCGTAAGAAGGAATGTACATCATGAGAAATTGTGTCCCCAAGAGATAGCTTCAGGGAGTATTATTAAGGTCACTAAGTCAATACTCAAAAGCAAGAACCTGAATTCAAGTTCCTGTGTCTAGACCTGATGATCCGTTGCCAAAGTGTATGATTTTATACTTTACCATGGAGGTGGACTTGCTCTGTTTTGCATTTTGCAAATGTTCAATGGGAATTCTCATTTGAATGCAGGTGCTGTATAATCCTATGTTTTTTGAAATTATGTAGCCAGATTAGCTGTTACTTTTCTGTGCTCTCTAGTAAAAATAGTACTTTTCCTTCTCACAATTCCCTTTTTTCTCATTTCACAGCAAAATTAGTGAATTAACGGGTGTGAAAAACTTGAGATACTTTAGCGAGGGGCAACATAGAAATGTTCCTGAAGAAATTAGTCATTCTGTCATCAAAGCAGGACCTTAGAGCAGTTAAAGAAAAAAAGCCCAACCATGAGTCATGGTCCGCATGTGAACTACTTGCTAAGTAAGGGTCATTGATTATGTGTAGAGAATTCTCTTCAGAGGCAGAATTCTCTTGAGCAAAGCAGCTTTTAGATAATAGATAAATAGGTAATAGATAAAGAAGATTATAATGCACTTAAAGAGGAAAATAATGAAGTAGTATAAAAGTATCAAATATATTAAAATCTGGTTATGGAGCATATTTGTACAAAGGGCAAAACTAAGGTTACAATTAAGTGAATTGTGTCATTTTCTGATTTTTGAGACCTTGGTTTTGCAGCCTTAAAATGTGTTTAACAGAAATTTTGTATGCTGCATTAATATGAAACTGTACAAATCGATTCATTATACAGCTGCCTTGTTCTGAAAGTACTTTTCCTTCTTTGGGTCTTGCTAATGAAAAATGTTTCCAGCTATTATGTATTGCCACACACACAATTTTGAATGCTTTTGTGAATTTTTCTGGTTTATTACTATTGTAAAGAAAAAGAAAGTATGCCATATCCGTGTAACGGATGGCATGGTCTACAAGTATTGTTTATTTTACAGTGGCATAAGAGACTTGAAGCTGAATGTGCTGAATACTGGACAGGTATTTAGTAACAGTAAAGCAAAGACAATACACAGATTTGTCCAAGATGACCCTTTTGGACAGCATATGGAAAACCAGAAAATATGATGCCTTTCTTTCTAGTACTACATCCATTTAACCTTACAATTCTTTCTTGTTAAATTGAATTCCAGTTTTGGTACATATGGTGTATAATTGAAAAAATTCTAGTTCAGTGCATTTTTCAAATTATGGAGTCTACCATATCCAAATGTACTGCTGTTTCAGAAGAGATGAAATCTGGCAAAAGCAACAGTAAATATCTTGACAGTATCTTCAAAGGCATTATCCATCCAAACATCTGCATTCTCCCTGATGTGTCTGTGTGTTTTTAGAGAACTTGAGTGAGACTTTGAAGTCATCCTTTAAGGGCACATCTGGGAAATGTTTGGTTTCTGCAGTGGACTGGTAGACTCCATAGCAAGATAATAGCAAGGCCTAGTAATTGTGCAGCATCCCAGTTATCATGACTAGAGCCACAATCCCATCTGATGTATATCCCCACTGGAAGAGTTTTAGGATACAAGGCTTGTTATATGCACTCTCTGCTGCATGGTATCAAACAAGGTGCATTGGAGACTCTAGCAGCCTGCTTCAGAAATTTGATATAACTGTTTCTTTTCAGGTCAATGGTGTTGATAGGTGTGGTCTAACTGTGCAGTATGCGTAAGGGGGAGATGGCAAAATGTTTGTTGTGGTTTAGTGCTTGTCTGTATGATCTTTGATTGCTAATATTTTGTTATATTTATGGTGCAGATTAAATACAAGGAAGAAATTCAGCATGCAACAACTATTTCTGATCCACCTGAGCTAAGGAGAGTTAAGGAAAACCAGAAGTATATTAGCAACGTGTGTCTCATTTTCATTGCTTGCAGACTTCTCTCTGATGTATTGCATGTGTTTGTGCCTCAGTAAATATGTCTGCGGTGTTTGTGCTAGTTCCTGGTTGTCCACACAGACTAATTTAATCAATTAATGGTAAAATGATAACTGCTTAGCCTTGCGCTTTGATTAACATCAATGAGAGTGAAGTATTTCTCTTGAAGTATCAGTTGTCTGTGTCTGAAATGGAAGAATTGCCAGAAGGTGGGTACTAAGGGTTGTGTAGCAAGATGTGGGTATTTATTAAGGAATGGTGATGCAGTGTGCTCTTTAATGATGTCTAACACACTGTTGTATTTCTGTTACTCGAAAGTCTCTGTGTAACATCTTCTGCCATGTTTGCCAGGTTCAGTACAAAGAACAGCTCTGCAAAGCGACACCTATGAGTATCACCCCTGAGATCGAAAGAGTCAAGAGGAATCAAGAGAATGTCAGCATGGGAAGTTCCTCTCATTTAATCCTTTGTATAATTTTTGGGTGCAGAGGATGAGTACAAAGTTCTGCCTTCACAAGCTGTGCCTGCTCTTTGTTAAAGTGAGGGCTCAGGAATGGAATTACTTGAAAACCCTGATTTAGGAAGCAATTATGAAAAGCCATTGCTTGGTTTGGGAAATGGCATGTGAAGCATCACATATTCCACTAAAGAAAGGCCTGCGATGTTTTGAAATGTTACTCTCTGTCTTGGATATTTGGGGAAAATCTTGACAGATTTTTTTTTTTTAAACAGAATATATTTTTCCATCTTTTTTTATTATTATTATTATTTTGTAAAAAATTGGCTATAATTGTACTCAAACTCCAGCTCTTTTACTCGTCTCTTTTCGGTTCCTCAGTAACCTTCCTATCAGTGTAATGGCTGACACAGCCATTAGAAAGTCATGGTGTTTGTGGGAGCGCAGGGAAGGTGGTGAGGACTTTTGGAGCGTGGTGCTGCCTTCCTCTGTTGGTGAAGTTGTACCCCATTAACGAGTCTTTGAGAGACCACCCACCCTTCTCACTGGGAACTTCCATCACCAGCCATATTTCATGGTGCTACGAATAGCTACAGTGTTTCCCTGGGGTGTTTTCTGCCACATTCCTCAAATTAATCTAGTTACAATTTTCAAGAATTGTGAATGCTATATATTCCTGGATTTCTGTTGATAAATCTAGCTCTTCTAAAATGGACGCTATTGAAACAAACCTGTTTTCCCAGATGATTCAAGCCAGTCTCAGTAGTTGTTCTATTCACATAGTTGTTTACCTTTCACCAATTTTTGTGTTGTGCAAATTTCATTGGAAAGTTTAAATTCTCTTTCAGGTCACTGAAGTAGCTTTGGGGGAAGATTCTTTAACTTCAGATGATTCTAGAAACATGATGTCTTGAAAAATCATTTTGCCTTTGCAAATGTCAGTTCGCGAGTTTAATCCATTTGATAGCTTACCATCATTTTTATAAGGTGTTAATTTTTCAATTGGAGTATGTTACGCTTATAAATATCTCAAGGGCGGGTCTCAAGAGGATGGGGTCAAACTTCTCAGTGATGACTGGTGACAGGACAAGGGGCAACGGACACAAGCTGGAACACAGGAAATTCCATGTCAACATGAGGAAAAACTTTACTTTGAGGGTAACAGAGCACTGGAACAGTGCTGCCCAGAAAGGTTGTAGAGTCTCCTTCTCTGGAGATATTCAAAACCCATCTGGATGCAGTCCTGTCCAACCTGGACCTGCTTTGGCTGGGGGGTTGGACTAGATGATCTCCAAAGGTCCCTTCCAACCCTTACCATTCTGTGATTCTGTGATGTGGACAGACCAAAGCTGTGTTGTGTGGGAAAACAATTGCTTGAACGACATGTACATTGCTCCCACAGTGAACTACAGAATCATGAGCACAATTTATCAGCACAGTTATCCTTAAAATCAAGAGCTTATTTTTTAAAAAAAAGAAATAAAGGTTTGTATGAAAACATTTATTTTACATAAAACTACATGGATTGGCATAAATAATGCAAGAATCTCTAAATATTTACTAAATGTTTGCCTTATCTGAGTTCCTAGTATTTGGGGCCAGGGTTAACATTAGACTGATTGGTCTATCAAAGCCACATCCTGTCCTTTATCTGCTTCAGATACTGATCCTGCCTTGTGTGTGCATTTGGTTAATGCATCCTTGCTACAAACATGTTTTGTTAAAAAGCAATAGAGGGGGATATTCCTACAGTACGTTTAAATAAGCACATGATGAAATTTAGGCAGTTTTATTCATTGGCAGTTGCCTGATGTATTGCACCCACTGTGTTTAATCACCTTTGTATATATAGAGTATAAAAGTTAGAACATTGATGGTTTCTTTATGGAATCTATGTGTCTGGATAAACATACATTTACACAGGGGCATTGCTGAAATTCAGTTTTTCATGTGCTCTGCCTGACTTTACTGTGTTATTTGTAGTGTACCCCATTCCAAATACATTTCTGAATACAGCCAAGGACTGGTGTATAATAATGTCAAGATGTTGTGTGCCTATGTGTGTATATATCCACACAAACGCATTAATAAGAAGACTGTACAGAAAGAATTCAAGGTTATGCTTCAAAAATCAAGTTCTATAGGCTTTAATAAGCTTCAGATGCATTTTAGCTTTTCAGTTGTTTCCTGTATGACCTTTTAAATCATACATTTTAATGTAAAACAATGTGATATTCCTCTAGCTGAAATAGTATGTACCATTTTATTCTGTTAAATAATAGGTTCACTACAGAGAGCAGCCTGGCAAAGCTACTGCTGTGAGCGTCACTCCTGAGATAGAGAGAGTCAAGAAGAATCAAGACAATATCAGCTCGGCAAGTTGTTTGAATCTTTTTGCAGTTTAGGTTTTCAGTCATTGCAGGAATATAAAAAGGATATGCTTTTCCATTTAGATTTGATGTGTCAAATGAATCCAACTGCATCATCCATTGAGTGGATTTTATTTTTTTTTGTTCTTTGAGTACATGCACTGCATGTATGGGCAACAAAAATATTTAGACTTGCCTGATTATTCTTGCAAAAAAGTAAGTGGTTGTGGTGGTGCAAGTATTTTTCAAGAAGTATTTTTCAAGTCAGTAGAGGTTAGTCATTCTTTCAGCAACCTTTGTCTCTTGTTACCAAGTTTTAGTTGCTAGGTTGCAGGAGTAGATTGCAGTAAAGAACAAAGGAAATGAGAATTTAACTTTAGTACAAATTCTTTTTTTTTTTTTTTTATGGTTCAAAGCATGTAAGTATATAGTCATTCATTCCACTCTGTGAAATGGCACATGTGTCAGAACTGAGTAGTCGTAAGTAGATCCTGTCCTAATGTCCTTAGTGTTTAGTCTTAAACACTAAAGACTAAAATACTATTTTTTTTCTTGGCTTTTATGATAATACTTTTTTTTTTCCTTTAATTGCCACTACAGTGGTGTAAGAAGCAGCAGACAGTTTTAATCAGGAGCAAAGAAGAAGTCAAAACAGTGTGGTGAAGTACAGGACCAGAGTAGTTGCATTACAGTCTGTGTCCTCAACCCTGAAACAACATTAGGGACAGAGCTCCTGCAGGCAGTAAATAGAACAGGTTTCATGCAGAGCCACTGTTTCAAGGTGGCAGAAAAGAATTAATAGTGGTGAATGCTTTAGAACTGAGTGTAGGAGTGAAAAGTAAAGTAAGTTGGATTTGTCAGGGGATTTGTCTAAGGCAAAGGAATGAATCTGACCTTGGAACTACGTATGTCTTAAGGATGTTCTTAAAATACTCATGCATGTGTACCAAAGTCAATCAATTTTGAGGTGCGTAGTTAAAAATAAGAGGAAAACTACCCAATAATTCTTTCAATTTCAATATTTTTTTTATTTCTGAAAATTAAGCTTTTTTTTCCCAAGTGACTCCTTACTTTGTTTCTCAAGATTTACAGGCATAAATACTTCTCTATGTTAATAAGCAGTGGATGAAACCCAAACTGTTGGCTGTAATTATTCTGTCCAGACAGTGACCTATGTATAGCATATGTAGGTGAATATATTTGCTAAGAAAATTTACTGTTTAATAAAGAAGGGTTTGAAGAATATGCAGAACCATATAATTCTGTTTCTCTGTGTATTACTTCAAACTTACATATGAAACAGATATCAAGATTCATATTTGCCTAGGTATGTTGTGCTTAGCTAATATGTATTTTTAAGGAGATTTAGACAATTTCAATAGTTGGTATCTCTCAGCACAAATGCACGTTGAAATAGATTTGCACAGCTGATTTGAGAGGTAATACTTTGAGTGTGAATATATAGGTAAATCTAAAATATTTACTAACACTCAGTGCACAGGTTACAATGCAATGTAGGAGCTAAGAGGGTCCATTAGTAGAAGAATTCAACCAGCCAGAAGAACCTGTAAGAATACTTGCTCTAGAACCAACAAGTAGGACCAACTACTTGTACTGGTTTACAATTTTGAGTGCGGTGGGGGGGTTGCCCCCCCCCCCTTTTTTTTTTTAAACAGGTAATTAACCTTGCATCTTTATAAATCTGTAGAATAGCACAAAAGGAGCTAATAAGGAGAAATGTGACATAGGAGGTTCTGTACTTACTGATGCACAAAACACAAGGCTCAAATGTTCTCTGAAAACAGCATATTCTGATTTGTGCCAGACGTGTTGCTTTTGTGCTGCTGGCAGTGACCTCGCTACTGAACAGGAGTGAGAAGGCTGCCAGGGAAATAATCTGCCATAAGGGTTGAGTTCCCTGGGGAACCACAGGTTCTCAGCTAATCCACACCTGAAAGGAGACTAAGGACAGAACCTGGGTCTGTCTGGGTAATAAGAAGGCAGCTTATCATCAGCCGTTCAAATGTGTTTTACAGATGTCCCGGTCACAGTGGTGTTTTCTTATTAAACTTGTTATCTTATTTTTCAGTTGATAAATGAATTTTTTCATTTATGTCATTTAAACAGTCAAGAGTTTCAGCTTTCAGGTAAATACTGTTTTCTCGAGTGATTGATGGAATAAACGTGCCCTTTGGCCTTACCAATATACTGGCTTATCTGTATCCTCTGAAATAAGTTACTAGAAAATGAGTATAAACAGATAAACAAGAAAAATGTCAGGAATTGTTGTTTGCAAAGGATACCGTTGCATGATGTGAGTCTCACCATCCATTCTACTGTAAACAAAAACTTCATGTGTGCTGTTGTTGCTGTTTTGCAGGTCAAGTACAGCAGTGAGCAGAGGCAGATGAAAGGTAGACGTAGTGTGCTTCTAGACACACCTGAGCTAAGACATGTCAAAGAAACACAAAACAACATCTCAATGGTAGGGTACTTTCTTCCTATAACTAGAGTATACTAAAGAATGGCACTTGACTTCCACTGGATTTTGCCTCCCGTTAATATAGGTAACTAATGAAACTCTCTGCTCAAGTATGGAAGGAATATTTTCTTCTTATGCCTGTGGAGGGAGTGTTTGCTAACTGCATATGACTGTAATGAACATTTTCAAAATACTAATAAACAGTTTTCTAACAGTTAAATGTCTGCTCTTTTGTTTCATTTTTTTTTTCTTTAAAAAAAGTACACACCTCATTTGAGCATCACATAATTTGACTGGATTAGGTGACACACTTCACCTTGTGCCTGTGCACGTTCCTGGTTTCTGCGTGACTTTTGTTCTTGGAATGAGTTGTTTTGTGTGCATTTGCTTGCGTGAGAATGTTTGTCGATTTAATTCTTTGATGATTAAGACAATTAAAAAGTAAATATGCATAATCAGGGGTACTACCTTCATAACTCTTACTAATACTGGTTTTGTTCCAACACTTGGTTATGTAACACTTTCTGCCCTAATGTCCTTGGTCCTTGTTTTTAATTTTTTTTTTTTTTTTGGAAAGCAGGCTGCTCTAGAATAACTGCAATTCTTTCCAAAAGCCTATGTTTAAAGCCAGCTGGCATATGATAAAACAAAAGAGCAAAAGAATACCTTTTATATGAAACTGTAGAATCAAAATACTCAATGAAAACACTTGAGTTCTTTAGAAGTATTACTGCTGGAACATTTTTATTGACAGATGTAGTTGTCTACATCAGTAGAGACCTATCCTATCTTAGAGAAGAAGAGACCAGATAAGCTCCTGAGGGCCTTTCCTGTCCTGCGTGACTATAAGATGATGCTTGGCTGCTTGAGTTAATGCCTAATTCAGTGGCAAGGGAAATCATGCAAAAATGATAGTAAAATATCAGGAAATCAAGACAGGGAGGTAGAAAAGAGTTGACCAGCCATCCAGCCTGTCCCATCTGTGTAACAATTCTATGATGGTGCAAACTCCAAAGAATATAAGTGCCTCATAAAGCAAACATGTATGCAGTCCTGCATAGAGTAACCATTTGCTGGCAATTGCAGTTTGGGGAAAAATGTAATTCTTCTCATTTTCCTAGGTAAAATACCATGAAGATTTTGAGAAGACAAAGGGCAGAGGCTTCACCCCAGTGGTAGATGATCCTGTAACAGAGCGTGTGCGGAAAAACACCCAAATTGTGAGCGATGCAGCATATAAAGGTGTGCATCCACATATCGTTGAAATGGATAGAAGACCTGGAATAATTGTTGGTGAGTTGTTAAATACTGTTGCTATTGAAAACATTGTGGGGAAGATGAGAGCCTCTGCTTGTGTTCTCCATTATAACCAAGAAAAAATACTCCCAGATTTTGTTTTCAGTCTTTTCTCAACATGAAACTTGTGTTGAACTACTGGGTCAAGGCCAGGTTCTAGTGAAGTAAAAAGGGAATGAATGGGAGATATCCCATGGGAATGGGAGGTGTCATTTGCTCTGTAATTTTTTTTTTTTTTAAATATGGATAGTTGGTGTTATTTTAAATTAGAGTTTTGACTCTTCAAGAAAGGCCAAAATATCTGCAATAATCTTCATTTTGCACAGGAGATGATTAAAGCTGTGGTCCTCCAAGATTTCAATGTTTAAATGTTGCAGACCAGTTTGAGATTTCACCTCCTGCCAGTCAGCAATTTCACCAGAGCTGCACATGCTCCATTTACCTCTTGTTTTAGAATTTCACACAGCTTTCAAAATATCTCAAGCTCTAATTCATCAATTAATTCATTGGAGACAGAATGTTAAGCATTAAGATATCATTTGGGGTACTCATAATAAATGCCAGTTCAAAATCGCGATGAATATTTGAAATCTCATAAAAGTTAGCAAGCCTGCTATGGCAAAGGAAATGGTAACCTGACATTTTTATTTTTTGCTCCTTTCTTTTTCTTTTGGTGTGCCCTTCTTCTGTTTTTCTGTGTTTTGCAACACTGTAGACCCTTGCATATGGAAAAACATGCTGAGATAGCACTCTCAAATCCTTCATACATAGTAATAATAGCAAGGGTTGACTTAGTCTACCTCTCAAAAATCTGAGAGACTGCAGGTCAAATGGACCAATCAGTGGGTCATATAGTCCATCCTTCTGCCTAAAACAAGGTTAACTATACCTATATCATCCCTTCAGTCTTTTTCTTAAAGTCTTCAAATGAGTCTCTACCACATAAAGAATTGCATTTCTTTCCTTTTGTATAGCCAACTTTTACATGTTTGTAACTACAGCCTTCTGTCAGGAGGGGTTTCACAAATGTGAGAAAGTGAGATTTCTCTGCCTGGGGAAGGTACTGATGCTTATAAGACCATGCAAGTCTAAGAGGGTCACATATTCTGGATCTGGGGCAACAACTTGTTCAGGAAACCATTGTCTGTAGATACCCAAGCAGTTGAATTCATTTCCATAGCTAGAAGTGGTACAGCCAAAGAGAGAGAGAGAAAAGCTCCTGCAAAATTGCAGTTTAATACAGATTTTGCACTATGCTGTTTAGTGCACTCCCAGCCTCCCACTCTGTGCTGCGTTGCGCGTGTGCCGTAGCCCCGTGCAAGAATCATGTGTTCAATAACTAAGGGCATGCCAGCACCAAAAAATTAGGATTAAGAACATCGCTGAGATAAATTCTTGAGCTGTAAGTAACTAAAATATTGGTACCGTTTATCACCTTAAAATACTCCAGTATCAAAACACACTGGAATTCTTAATTTCCCATGCCCACCAAACTGCAAAAATAGCACAACTATTTAAAGGAAAGAGGCCGTGACATACCTGTGAGCTTAATATCCAGTGATATTTCACCTAATACTTTTTCAGAGTGAACTGCGATTATAATATCTGTTTATTTAAAACGAAGCAATGATCTCCCTGCTCGTGGAATGTCCTTGGCAGTTAGAAAAAAAGAAATCACAGACTGAAAAAAAACCAACTATGACTCTCTTGAGTTTTTTCCTAGCTGATAATTGTTTAGCCAGTTAGGAAAAGTACTTCTCTGTTAGAAGCCTATCTGGTTGTTTTTTAAAGTATTATCTGTGAAGCTGTAACAACTTTTTCAAATGCCTGATTGCTAAAATTAATGCCTCTGCTTTGGAAAATAGGCACTAGTTTTAACTAAAGCCATTCTAAACCCATCAAGATAAATTAATCTAACTGAGTTTTGGATCTGTGACTAAAGAAGCTCCATAATTCTCACGTGAGTATAAGGATGTTTTAAATCGGCAAAAGTTACCAGGAAGTTAAAATTGATTGGTGTTATAAATTGCCAACATTCTGTTTCTATGTATGCCAATTCAGATTATAGAGATGGATAAAATCAGTACAAATCAGTGGCTGCTGCACTGGTGCTGCCATGAAGCCGTACTTAACTATGTTTTTACTTACTAAGGCGTGATCAAACAGGAAAAGTTGGGCATTCACCAGTTCCCCACCCCTCTCATGCCTGTCAGTGCTTTATGTGGTTGCATAATTTATCACTGTTAGGACTAACACGTAGTTTATCAAAAGATTTTGTGTTGGCTTGTATGCATCTTGTCAAGAGGGAGTTAGCACTGTGCCTTACCGTATGGGAGTTGCAGTAGATAACACATAATGTACATACATTGAATGTATTCTAAAGCCATGGGATTTACTTTATTAGCTCTGTCTGTTCTTTCCATTGCCTGTAGGCTATTAATCATTTAAAACATGACATATTTGGGGTCCCCACAGTCTTACTTTACCTACCAACCCATTATTTAGCTTGGAACCACTCAAACCAGCAAAAGGACAAAGTTGGGAAGGCAGTTATTTTTCCCACTTTCAATGCAATGAGTAAATCTTGCAGACAGGTCTGCCCAAAAAAACCAACCACTAGTAAAAAGGTGTGACAAGGTAGATTTGTGCTTTAACTGATTGTACTTTACATCACGGTTTCATTTTAAACTGGTTTGGAGAGATTAAATGATTATTGTCTTTTTAGACATAGAAGATCTGAATTGCATATATTAGGTGGATGTGAGTAGATCAAGAATTTACACTGTAGTTGCTTCTGCATTTGTTATAAGCCCTCTCTTAACTTGTACAACACTGTAATTATTTGTTAAATGTTTGTTAATGACATGCTTGAATCTATATTCACATTTCTGCTGTGATTATAACTTAAACTCAGATATAAAATTTATTATTTTTTATGGGCTCTCTTTTCTTTCAATATCCAGTTCAGATGTGAATTTAAGAGATATTGATAGCTTAGTTGTGTGAATTAAAGCTGAAAATACTGTAGTTGCTACTGTTAATTGAATCCATACATTAAATTCCAAAAATGCTTTTTGATAGTGGGGTAGTGGATCCACAGTAAGTCTGTGTCCCAGGAAACTTAGATATTTGGAAGACAAAGGGAATTGCTAGTTAAGATCAAGAGTGGGCTTCATTTTACCCAGCTGTAGATGTCTACAATATAGATTTCTACAGCTGAATTTGCCACCCTAGTCCATTTTTTCTATTAATTAAGAAAGATGGATACTTTACAGTTTATCTGAATTCCACAACTTGTAGAAATTTATATTGGATAAGATGAACTATGCCCCCAAATCTGCCTTTTAGGCTGACTTGATCTCTCCTGCACGCAAAGGAAGGCCTGTAGTGCCTCTGTGAGCTGTAGAGGTGTACACTGCCAACTGTCAGCTATGTAGGGGTATATATCCTGCAGCCTCTCCGTGGAGTAAGGATGCTGTTGGTGGACTGGGGAAATAATGTTGTAGCTCTGATGATTTTGGTTCTTCTAGTGGAAAAGAGCTCTGGTATGTGATATTTAATTTGTTTCCATTTATTTACACTTAAGAAAATGCTAGGGTCATATTTAGAAAAGGAAGACAAAAATTGGAAGAAAAGGTCTCCTAAAAAAAATGTCAACACTGAAAATGAATAGGCTAAGTTCTTTTAAACAGGAAATTAATGCTTTCCAGTCCTTTCAGGTGAATATCTGTATCTCTCTATTTATAGGTATATATCTAGGTAATTTCTAGATGAAGGAAATTGGTTGCTGATTGTTCAAACTCATCCCTTTCATGCTTTTACTTCCTTTGTTGTTTGTCTGTCTTACAATTTCTGTGCTTTGGGAAAAGATCTTAAAGTTTGGCGCACAGATCCTGGCTCCATCTTCGACATTGATCCTCTGGAGGACAATATTCAATCTAGGAGTCTGCATATGCTTTCTGGTATTGCTTATATCCTGACTTCTCCCCAATTCAGCTTTTTATGTTTATGAAACTAAGTTGATACAGTAAATTTTCAGGTCAATGTGCCTGCCATATGTTTTATAAGTATATTATCATATACATATATATATATAACTAGTATTTTAAAAGCAGTGTTTTATAGGAACTTCAGCTGTAATCACAAGTACAGATAAGAAATAGTGAAATAAATCTTATCCTAAACAACAGTTCTTCATACTACTTACAAGTGGTCACTTAAAAAGCATTGACCTACTTTGTTCTAACTGTAAGTAGAATTTGCAAATAGTTAGACTTTATTAAAATTCAGAGATATAGATTGTGGACTGTTTCTGAAAATGATTTCTTTTCTGTGAATGTTTTGCTTATATGGCACATGATATTTTACCTTGCGCTGTTGTTTTCAGCTCCAAGGTGTTCATAATCTAAGGGTAGATAGAAAAGGAGAGAAGGTAATGTAATAATAGGCAGCAATGTTTTGGGTCCACAAGTTTTCAGATTTTTTTTCTTCCTAGAAGTGTTTATTTTGAATATTTAGTTTTGCACATGTATTTTCTTTGCTACTAATAGTGGAACTTTAAATATTGTTCTGAATATCATACAGCAGTATTTCCACATGCCATGCATGGTGGGATAAAGGAACATTTTGATTTTCCACTGGAAATTTTAATATGCTTCATCTTCCTCCCTATTTTTTCCAGCATCTCAATCCTACCTTCAATTTTTGCTATTCTTTTAAAGCAGAGAACAAGTTTAATTGTACCTGTTTTTGAAGCAACCTTTTTGAACTAATGGTGTTCAAAATAGATACAAAACTGTGACCAATTAACTTTTCTCTAATTTTAATGCCAGTAGTGTATGAATTTCAATGTTAGGAGCATTGGGGTCTTTGTTGTTGCTTGTCTTTGCACTTCTGTCATCTATTTACTGTGATATTCATTCTTTTTCTTCCTTTCTTTCTACCTTTGTAGAAAGAGCAAGCCGTTACAGTAAGCAGTATTTACATTCTGCCAGTTTGGGAGATTATAAGTCAGATGGCTCTGACACGAACCCTACATTTTCTTACTGCAGTGAGATAACGAGGCCATCTGATGAAGGAGGTACCCCTTACTCCCACCTTTTTTACTAATGACACTGTCCCAGTGTGTTGAGACCTCACAGACCTGTATTAATGCCATATCCTTGTGTAGTCACAAATCATTAGAAACTATCTAAGCTGTTGCCTGGTTGATTAAGGAAGCAAAGCAAAATCTGAAGACTGCAGTTTCTTGCATGCCATATTGGTTTATCCCGTATTCTCTTTCCCCGTGTGGTAATGCTCTCAGCCTGAAAGCTCTACTAACTCCCATTTGCAGTGCTTAAGAGATGATGTGTTGTGTTTCTGCAAAATGCACGAGTCTGTTTTTTAGTTTTCTCTTGAAAGACACGATGTAACTAAAAACATACACCTCTGGATGTAAAAAAATAAATTTACCTTGTGCTTCTCGCTGGACAAATCAAGCATATAATAGTATTTTAGTGAATGAAGTACTGCTTCCCACATTAAACTGTGCAGGTGCTTGTGGCTCTCTGTTTTGATCCTGATAAAAGTGCATCAACTGGCAACTTTCTCACAAATGAAAGTTTTCTTATAATCTCAACAGTTTGGGAACCAGGGTTAATATTCAGCTGGGAAGTTTACGTAGTCTGATGGCGTTTAACGTGGATTAATATTAGAATGCTTTGATGAACCTCCCAGGTACAAAACCAAGTCTTGTATCTGTTTGATGCCATAGGTTAGAACAAAATATTTGAAAATGGTAAGTGTCTAGTAATCCTAGTGGCATTACAGTGCATACTAGGCAACGGGTGAATTGTAAATATTCAGAAACGCTGCATTCTAAATATATGTTTTTTAAAAATAGTGATTTCTACTTAGTTGTTAAAAAAGGTGCATTGAAAAGGTTATCCAAAGGGTTACTATATTTATTTATTTTTTTAATAAGGTGTTAGAGTAAAGATATTGCTACAATTTAGTTGCCTGGCATCCTTGAATGCTTTTACACTTTAAGGCATCTTAATTGTAGACTGTGCCTGTTTATGTTCTCCCACTCACCAGAGTAATTATTTGTTTAGTTATTGTTTAGGGAGTCTATGTCGTGTTAGGAGCCATGTAAATACATACAGGCAGCTCTGATTAGGAAAGGATAAGGAAGAAAGTGTTCAGACTGAAGAACCAACTCTGAACAAAGAAAGAAGCACGTCTTTGTCAGAACTGGAATTCCTCATATCATGCCTGTCCATCTTTATTTGATATTTTAACTATATTCCCAACTCTTTTCATAGATGATAGCAATAATGTACATCATGCTGTTTTTTATGTCTCTTCCTGTGATGATGCAAAGTGGACTTCACAGTCCAGTGCATATTGCCTCTCTATATCTGTTCTGATCTTTTTTGGCTCTGTTCCAAGCCATTTTAACATTGCTTTGTCAGCTTGATTTGATTGTTAACAGATATAGTTTATTACTTGCCATATTGAGAATAGGAAATCGGCTTTATTTTCCCCTGTTGTTTTGGCACTAGCAAGCTTGCTTTTTGTGTCTCTATTTAAATCTATTGTTGTGGTGATGTGTTGAATAGATCCTTGCCAAGACCAACATATTTTAGCAAGATATTGTTTCCGCTTTTGACCCAGCTGGCTAGCCAGGGTTTGAGCACTTGCAGACAGTTCCCATTGCAGGGGAGAAATAAATGCCAGTGCTAAGTAATTTGACATAATCCTAATGTTTTACAAGAAAATGCCATTTCTGTGAACACAGACAGAAAAAAAACAGCAGAAGATAGCATCTTTGTTCAAAAATACCAACCTTTTTCATGGCTGTATCCCATCTAAAATGTCGTTTAGCACATAGCCCCAAGGTGCGTTTGCCCTTGACTGTTATAGAGTATCTCTTATGGCATACCCCTGTAAACGAGAACCATTTTGTTGAGAATTCATGTCTGTTTCTCATGGAGTTTGTACTTTTAGATCCAGCAGTGTTTCTCACTGGCAATTGTTCAAGCTGATGGCGTGCCAACATGAAGGGCAGTTAGAGACCTGTGACCAATTTTACAGCCCCTAAGTGTCTTTGGCCTTGCCTCATCATCTTTCAGTTATTTCTATCTTGTTCAATTTCTAATTTATTCTAGATACCTTTACTAATCTAGATACCTTTACCAATATTTGACCCACAATTCAAGTCTTCCACTGCCACTGCTGATGGAAGTGTTCCTTGACCACCTCTCCCAGCCGTTAGCTGGGTCCCTGGCCTCATACCAGTTGTTAAAAGCTTATTTAGATCTAAATAACTCTCTCTCTTGTCTTTGGGGAATTTCAGTAACAGCATCACAGGGAGGTTACTAACGTTGTTCACTAGAATTACTTCTTCCTATTTGATTCCCTGACCGTTATTTTAGATGAGGAAGTAGAGCTGAGGCAAGTGTGCCACCCAGGCATCTCTCGCTAAAAAATCAGTAGATTTTTGCATGATGTAAGTTCAGGTAAATCCCTGTTCTCCCTTTGAGATTACTGCAGGTAAAACTGAATAGGAAACAATTGTTAACGCTTTCCAGGAAGCTTGGTGCAGGTGATGAACTTACATTTTGATACTCCTTTTGAAATTAATTTATCTGTCCTTTTTGCAGCTTCTCTCTGACAGTGTTTTTCAAGGTTGACTTTATTACTTCGTGGTATCGTTGAACTTTTTTGCTATGCTGGACTGAAGGTGTTGCACTAGAGCTTCTCAGTCTACCTAAATGCTTTGTAATCAATTAGTACCCTGACAAAGATTTCCTTTTTACCTGCAAGCCATTCTGTAGCGCTTCCCAGAAACAGCTGGGTGCCACATTAGTTCTTGCAAAATTCTCAGCTATTTTTCAAGTAGTTATTTTCAGCTTGGCTAAAGAGGAACAGAGGCTAACGATTTCTCTCTTTCAATGCTGCTTTTAACACTGGTGTTGCAACTTCTTAGATATGGAGCTATTCACTCGTTTTTGGAAGGATTTTCGGATTATTTTTGTCAGAAAAAGAACTTGAGATATCAGATTTTTGTTTTGTTTTGTTTATAAAGACAGACCAGACAGTTCCTTCTTCACAGAACACCGTAGGAAAAAAGGCAACAAGAGACAGTTTCTTTGCTTTCAATTAAGGTCTTTCTAGACAGCATTGTGTCTGACAAGTTTCTCAACTGTCGGGGTTTGGTTTTTTTTTTGGAGTGTTTTTATAAAGTCTTTTCTTTCTGTCCTGATTTTCTGTGCAGTCTTGCACACAGTTTTTCTTCCAGTTCTTTTCACACTTACTCATTTGCTCCCCTTCCTTTCCTACAAGTAAGGTGCCATCCTGTTAGTTTGCATTCAGGCACCAGGAGAGGATGATCTGGTTCGTATGGCTCAACACCTTTTCCAGTCGTGCACTATTTTAGACAGTTATATTTGTATTTCAGCCATCTACCCTATGAAGGAGATTAATTGCTTTTACATATAACTCCCACTTCTGTATAATCATAGAGTTTTCAGTGGCTGGTGACAGAAAGGAACACAGATATCACCTAATTGGACTTGCATTCATGGTCTCAACAGGGTTTCTCAGAAGTTGTGCTAAAGCATGTATTTTTATGAAGATACCTTATCCAATTTTATTGTCTTCATATAAAATTAATCTACCATCTTCTGCTAGTAATTAACGTCAGTAAGTGAAAACGGCATGATCTCACACACTCATGGCTCAAAACTCTATTTAGTTGCATTTCCACAAAGGTAAGAGTAAAAATACTTGAAAGTAGCACAGGTTCACAATACTGGAGACTTTTTTTTAAGGCTTGTTGTTTTAAAACATTTTCTACATATATTCTTCTCAGTAATTCCATCTCCTGAGGCTGAGGTGAGAAAAGGCCTGCTTAACACTTGAGTGTTAATCTGTGGTACGATGTAATATACAGAAATGAATTTGTGGTATAGGATCCAGTGCCAATCCTGGAAACCAAGCTCAGTTGCTCCAAGCTGTGTGTGCGCAGGTATAGGCAAAGAGTGGCAAGATAAAGTGAATTCTGGTTTAGGTTTAAAATATCAAACAGCGTAAGTCTTTGAGAGCACAGAAACTTGTCCTCAAGGGATTTGACCCAGTGTCTACAGGGGTCAGTCAGCTACTACTGGAAGAAATGCCAGGCTTTGCCATGATGGCAGGGAAGTGGCTTATGCATTTGTGTGTTGCTGGAGCACCGCGTCCTGATGACTGGCTAGATGACAGCAGATGAGCCATGGCCCTGCTGCTGGGGCTACCGTTTTTGTCACATCTGTCTTTGACTCATTTTGAGGTGAAGAATTCCTCTTCGTGTGTTTGGAATGACAAGACCCACCTGCGCCAAAGGGTATCACTGTTATTCTCATTTCACTGTTATTTATTCATTCTCTCTCTCTCTTTTATTATGCAACAATTTGTGTGCGCTTTTTGTTTGCGTTATACCCCAGTGAAAGTGTTTTCTTAGGGTTCCTCCTTTTGTTTTAGTTTATGCCTTTTATGCTGCTTTCCTTCAATATTGTTGGAACTGCAGAATGTTTTCATTCTACTGATATTCTTCCCTCTCTCAGTTTTTACTGTAATTATCTTTCAATTTTTTGTATCTCTGTGGGGCTTGCTGTTTATTTTTCTCCTATTTTTCTTTGATTTAAATCAGCGGGATTTTATTTAATATTACCAAGTTTGGCTCTCAGTCTGAAGGTTTCTACTTTAAAATTATCTTAATGAATATCTTGCAATAGATGAATCTAACTTTTATGTCCCTGATACACCTTTTTTTTCTCTCTTCAGTTGAAACCTCTTAGGTTGGTTTTACTTTTGACCTTTTGCTTTTGACCTTCCTTTTTCTTGCCTTCTATTTCCTGTTAATTTCTAGTTTAATTGGTGTGCATCAGAATATAGACATTTTTCCTTACCATATGTTCAGAATTTTTCAGTGTATTAAAGTGTCCCTTTATTCTTATTTTAAATTGTGTGTAGTCTGTAGATAGAGAAAAATTAGAGATAAGTATCAGTTCCTTTCAGTCATGGATATATTATTACTCTGCTGGGAAAAAAACCTGATTTCTTAGTTATTTTCTAAGCCATCATCACATTCTCTTAAAAGCTATCTAGGAGTCAGTCCGTAGGAGGCAGAAATCAGGTTTACTGTACTCCCAAAAGCTCAAGGTATGTAGGAATTATTAGTGGATATTAGGACAGAATTTTCAAGTGCCTTTTGTTGAATTTTAAAAATGAGTGCTAAAATTTTCATGTATTTGGTTGGAGCCGGTGTGTTGCTGATTGGCTGCACGTTCAGTATTTACCCTTGTCTCCTTCAGTCTGAGAGAACTCTTCAGACGCAGTTCACCTGCTGTCACCAGACAAGTAGTGAGAATTAACGTAAAGAAGCCTTGATCTGAGGTTTAAGGACTTCCTTCCTTTATTCTGATGAAAAGG
Organism: Tringa tobata; assembly: GCA_033628505.1. Taxonomy (NCBI): domain Eukaryota; kingdom Metazoa; phylum Chordata; class Aves; order Charadriiformes; family Scolopacidae; genus Tringa; species Tringa tobata. The sequence continues at coordinate 2,875,888 of JAHREE010000163.1, read as the reverse complement.
ATCTGCCCCTCACACTCAGGTCTCTGCCTTTGCCTGGGAAGCTACCTTCTTTTACTCACACAGGCAATCCAAATACACAAATTTCAACGAACCATGAAATTCCACTTATATCTTATAATTTCTTAATTTTTGTTATCAACTTTAAAAGTAACCTGTAGGTTGCTGTGAGAAAACTGAGAATTCGTATTAGGTACTTGATTGATACTACATAACAATTGGTCAGATCCAGAAAAAATTACTGCAAACAACCTTTGAGAAATAAATATGGCAAATGGGCATGCTGGCAGTTTGACTCCAAAGTCTATAAAGACTGCAGAACACAGAGTACACAGTATCTTCCTGTGGGATATGGACACTTGAAGTTTTGAAGTCTTTATATAGCTTGGAGTGAAAGTTAAGTCAATAAGAAACAGTAAGTCCTTTCATCTCTCTCCCTAGTGGCGTGTCCTCCTTGTGTGATATGAGCCTTCTGAAGAAGAAATGCTCCAGAGTAGCTGAGCCTGCTCCCCTCCCTTTCTCCAGACTCCAGGGGTTATCTTTCTCCTTTCCTCACTAAGGCAGGAATGTATTACAGGCCGTTAGAACTATTGTTTGAACTGCAGTGTGAGCACAGCCCTGCAAAGAGCAAATGTATTATTGAGCATCACTGGCAACAGCCTCTCACTCTGTACCAGCTCATGGAGAGGGCTTTTGTTCCTCAGCCCCACACTGGCATTTTAAACATTGATTTCAGAGATGCCTCCTTCTCTCCCCCAGCACACCCCAATATCTGTGGCTCTGTATGTAAAATGCTGATTTGTAGGATTTGCCTGAGGGTTTGACACCCACAGGTATGTACCGCAGAAAATCCTGTGCTGCTGCTTCTGCTCCTGGTTAGTCTGCTTGTAAGACAAACTAGTTAGATGAAATGGAGAAAAAAAACCTCTTCATTTCACACACTGGAATTGCAGGGATGCTCCCTGGTACGTGGGCCAAGGAGTCTACTTGTGCTGGGGCAGAGGTAATACTTTTGTGCCAATAAATGGAAGGAGGAGAGGAAAGGAAGCAGGGTTTGGTTCCCTTCCTTGCTCTGTCCTTCCCATCATTTTTTATAAAGAAAACCTTTGGTTTTGAGGATGGGAAAAATCACCATTAGTAAAAGACAAGTCCAAAAAAAAAAAAAAAAAA
>JAHREE010000163.1:2685209-2859933 GCA_033628505.1 Tringa tobata | reverse complement strand
GGGATATGGTGTAGGGGAGGACTTTGTAGAGTAGGGTGGATGGTTGGACTCAATGATCCCAAGGGTCTCTTCCAACCTAGACGATTCTATGGTTCTTATGAAGTTAAAAAGTTCAAGCTGTGCTTGATTTTCAACCAACATAACAGATTTACTGCTGTTATGAAGAGATGAGACTCCGTTGGCTTCTGTGAACTGACCTACGTTTATGCTGGTGGTGAATTAGGCAAAAAATATTCATTCCGGCTTGATCGCAAAACCTTGATTAAATTATGTTTTTTTCTATATTCTCATGAAGCGCTACATCTGGACATGTAGCAATAGCTTGTATCAACACTGAAACATAAATTATTTGATGAACTACTTAGGACTATTCAGTTAATGCATGATAATCCGGTGAACATGTTAACGAGCAGCAATTCTCTGGTGATTAAACTGCTTTAAAATGTCTTTGTACTCATATGTCATTAGAATGAACTTGGCGCTTCTAAAACATCCATTATTCATCATGTTCCAGTGTTGCATCTGACTGTGTATCACTTTAATTTCACTCACTTAACAGAGCAATCTATTCATTACAATAGTTTGAAATGTGTTTTCTAAATCAGAAAAACCCTAGCTGAATATACGGTGTTACTTATCTTTTCAAGTATAGTGGAGCAAAAAGTAATATCCCAAGTTGTAATTACATACTTAGAGCATTTGAATATACTAACTAAAAGGATATTTTAAGAAGAACTTTTGTTGAAATAAATTATTTTGTTATTTGGGAATTTTGTTAGCTGGATTTTGTTAGTAGGATTGGTAAAACACCTTGCCGAAACCAGAAGGTTGACTTTTTTTTTCTTAAGTAGTTCATCAAACAATTTCTTGTATTGCTACTGCAAATATGAATACTACTTTTTTTTTTTTTTCCCCCCCATACATTGTGAACCCTATGAATTCCACATTAACTTTGCTCCTTTTTGAATCTGTGTGTGATGGCTGCTCCAGAAGTGGTTGTTACTTCCCGGCAAGCCCAAGAAATGTATCTGAGAAAGTATCGGCCTGCTGAATGACTCCGTGTTTGGGGATTTTTGGCTCATGGGCTTCATGGGCTCCATCCCCTGTAAGAGAAAGATGGCTTTTGTCAGAGGAGTTAGATAGAATACCAGCTAAATGGACCACTTGAAGAAATATCAACAGAAATGCATTTTCTATCCAGTGCAGCTAAATGAATTTCCAATTGAACTAGTAAAATTCTAGTAAATAACAGTGGAGATGGGCTAATGACCTCCCATACAAGCCAGAAGTCTTTATTCTCGGAGTGTAAAACATGCACACATATGTGGTGACTAAACTTCTAATCTTTAGATTTTGAAAATCACTTTAGTCTCTTAATTTTGTTTTAAAAATACTTAGTGGGCTTACTAGGAAAATAGTGAGTAGTCACTTATGCGGTGCTTATTTCTCACAGATTTTTGATCAACTGTGTTTTTAAGGCGTTCTGTTTCAATGTGTTGCTGAAGTAAGGTGTTTGGGCAGATATGGAAATTTTATGGGTGCTTTCTAGTAAGCAGTAGAGGTAGGGAGTCCTTGTTGGTTGTATTAAATCTTTCAGCAGCTTTTGGTACAATAAAAGTCAACATATTAATGATTAGCATACTGTTAAAATAATGTGAATAAAATATGCGTGAAAGAGATGGAACAATTGTGTGGTAAGAGGAAGTTACTGAAAAAAGTGGACTTGGAAATATTTAGGTAACTATTGATTTCTCTGTGTTTGGCTAAGACTGCTGATTGAATCAGAATAAACTAAGAAACACAGCTGTGGGCTCACTTTTTTACATTTCTGTCTCTTCCTGTGAATCACAGTCCTTTGTTCATGGCCAAGAGTTTGCAACGAGTTAAGAATTAATGGCAGAGAATTTCTACTGAAACATTTCAAAACTATATTGGTATATAGCTTTTTTCAGCAATCTTACCTTAAAAAATGGCAGTTTATGGCACATGATATTTAGTGCATCATCTGTGGCAGTATCAAAATTGAGTTTGTGGTGTCTCAAGCTTTCATACACCTTTTTTATGGTCTGAAGGTACGTTAAGCTTTTCCTTCCAACACACCTTGATAGTGTTTGTGGATCTATTGCTATAGTTTTGGCTACATTTATGTGTGAAAATCCTTATGTTATGTATGGAAATTATTCTGAACTGTTTGATACTGAGGAATTGTTATTTACAATGCAAGTAATCTACAGTTTCTACACCATGCTAGATAAGAACTTTTTTTTTAAACTTAATTAATGTGTCTGTATTTCTTTAACTCACAGCCCCTGTTCTCCCTGGGGCATATCAGCAAAGTCAGTCCCAAGGATATGGATACATGCACCAGACCAGTATGTCATCCATGAGATCCATGCATTCACAGCCTCATTCAGCAGGTCTGGTAAGTACTAGATTTAAAGAATGCTTTTATTTGGTAAGCAACATAATCAGCTATTGTAGAATCTCTTAAACATGAGTGAATTGTTCCTCTTGAATTCTGTAGTTGGACTATTTGACTGTCCTAGTCCTAATGTGACAGTCCTTGTATATAAAAAAGATTAAGTGACTGAGGGCAATGGCAATGACTTTTATGTTAGAATGCATTAAAAAAAAATCATTTATGATCTCCAGAAGGCAGAGAAATAACTGACTCTTCTACCTGCTTAAAACAGGTAGCAAATGCTTGGGTGGGATTTCACAGGTTGAGCTTTGATGTTATGCTCTGTGCTGAATTCAGGCTCGTAGTGTAGGATGAAAACCACTGATTTCTTGAGATCACCCTGTTGGTTTACATTCGTTTCAAATTTTTTGACTTGTTGATTTTGTACTAGCAGGCTTTTTTCCCTATCTGTGTGACTCATCTCTGCTAGCTCTACAGAGCTAGCTCAGGCTCTGTATTGGTGTGCCCTTTCTAATTCAACAGGACAGTCATGCACCCACTCGTGCCTGATCCAAATTGAATTATACAGCTGGGCAACTGAGAAGAAGGTTTACCATGAAACCATGACCCCAGTCATGAAGTTCTTAATTGTGGTGGATGACAATGTAATGCTGGAGTGAATATTTCATTTTAGAAGTAACTGGTCATGGAAGGAGAGCCGAGGGGATATTCAGATTGGATTTTTAGGAAATTGAGCTTCTTTTTTCTTTTGGAGTTTGATTGAGTTTGATTTTATGATTTTTTATTATTTTTTTGATTTTATGATCGTTTTTTTCCCCTCATATATCACTGCCTAGAGATTTTGTAGTTCAGATCCAGTCACCTTTTACCTTAAAAATACTGATTTATAGTTTTGAGTTTTAAACTATTTTGAACAGATGTATATTTAGTATCTCTGTCACCTTTTTTAGAGAAGTATTTTATTATGAACCAAACTCAGATCTTGCTGAACTGGAAAAAACTGCTTTCAAGATTAGCTGAAATTTGTGTTTTTCTTTAAGACTGAAACTCCATGGCATTTTATATTGTAAAGATCGTTACATTCTATGAGGTTTGGGTACTTTCAGGCTTGCTGGTTTCTCAGCTGCTTGGGGGCTGAGAGGGCTAACTTGCTGGGAAGTCTGGGATCCAGATACCTTCATCTTTGGGTGAGCCAATAACCTGAGAAACTCTCTGGAGACCTGCATGACAGCTGTGAGGCAGCCGATACTGGAGTCTACCATTAATTTCCAAGACTATCGCAAGGCACTTGGAGAGCTGGCTGCGTTCCCAAAGGGACAGACTCCAAAAATTGGGATACCTGGAAGTCTGGGCTTTGCCAGCAGATTTGCTAGTCACTGGGGAGCAAAGCAAACAGTCTTCAAGTCCAGGAGGGTAGAGATTAAAGATGCCTGCAAATCTCAGAATGCATGTAGCAGCCTTTGCAGCTATGGGGGCAGGTAGATGGCTACTGTTCCCCAATATCTCTGCCTCCCAGTGACTTACCTGGTGGGCTGCCTGTTGACACAATATGATTTCAGTCATCTTGAGAGTCATCGTTTGCCTCTCCTTCCAGAATTGGGAATGTGAAGGTAATAGGAAAAGGAAGAGAGTGATGTTAAGGCATTTTAAAAGTGAAGAATTGACTCAGTGTTGAATCCTTTCAACAGGATTTCTGATCCCTTTTGTGAAACTGTTGTCATTTGATATTCTTTTAAGTGATAATAGCTGTTTATCATGGGGAAAAAAAGGAAACAGCAAACTTCCTGGTTGGAAAAGATCTTGTTGCTGTTAAAAGCTGTTGGATTTCCTTGAAGACAATAAACCCCAAACATTTCCAGAGGGAGAAAAACAGGGACTGCTGGTCTGGTGCTGAGTGCTAACTTGCCAGTCTGGTGAGGAAGGTAGAGTGTGGTCTTATTACCCCCAAGGTGATGAGTCGGCTCCAAAAGAAGCATCTTGGATGCAGCTAGGAACCTGGCATGCTCCCTTGTCTTTCCACATCCTCATCAAAAGACTATCTTTTCTCTAGGCTGTGCAGCTCTATCCAGGTGTGCTGGGCATGTTGGGGTGATACCAAGGGCTCTCAGTGTGTGCTGGGGGAAACCCCTGGTTGGGGATGTGTTTCAATGTAGTGACTTTGCACAGGCTGAAGGTTGATGGCAGTCTCGGAGTGCTTTGAAAATGCAGTATGGACATGCCATAGGAGACCTGACAAACTTACGCAATGTTAGACTCATTGCTTTCAGCTGCTTTCAGAGGCAGAAGGGAGAAGAAAGAAAGAGGGGGAGGAGAGTGGCAGTAAGAAATCCTTGCCTGAATACCAGTCTCAAAGCACAAGCAGTTTTTCAGACTTAGCAGTAAAGGTGAAGTCACCCATCAGCACCTGAGTTTGGCCAGGACATCTCTAGGGTGAGAAAGAGTAAGGTCCCATGGGTTATATCAGGGTGGGGATGATTGGAGAGTTAGCTGCTGTAGTAAAATCTACTCCTTTCAGCTGGTTTGTTACACTGTTATCAAATTAGGGTCCCCAAAAGACATAGGTTCATTTTATTATCACATTCACCAATTTCTTATATTGGGAAATAGAAATGCTTTAATTGCTAAATTTTGATTTATTTAATTTTGAGCTGTGTATGTTTTGTATCAGGCATGATTCTAACACAGACTTTGGGTAGATTTTTTTTTTCTCCATATAAATTGCATTGTTTTCTGATTTTTAACTTATGCTCGCTTCCTATGAGCAGTTTTGCATAATGGGCTGGATTAAATTGTTGCTCAGGGTACAGAATGTTTTATAACAGATCCCTGAAGGCTGTGTGCCTCTTTGGAAAATAACAGAGGGTGTTCTCAGGCCTTCAGACAACTAGAAGTGGGAAAACAAAATCTAGGTTGCAAGTTGGCTTTCCTGGATGGGAAGGACACTGCAACAGGTACCACTCCTTGCAAGGAGTGATCCACAGAATAAATATAAACTGGTGGTGATGAAGTGGAAATGTGCATCTGTCAGCTCACATCTGGCTGGGGAGCTGGGAATATGACAGCTGGGCTTTAGTTCTTCAGATGCACAAGACTTACCATTCTGTTTGAGTAAAGTAACTGCAAGTTAGACCTTTGAGGAGGTGGGAGATAAGTGAGTATTTGACTGTTTTAGAAAACCCCAACCTTTTCTTATAGCCTCTTGTACTCTCAGTACCTGCTAAACTCACGACTGACAGAGGAATAATTCACTAAAATGCATTTTAAAAATCCCTGCTTTCAGTCCTTTAAGCATTGTAATTCTCAATTATATAGCCCAGACTACACTCTGAAGTGATAATTAGGCATTAAATGCTAACAGGATTATTATGGAGATTTCTCCTGACAGCCATTTAGCACCTAATTAGGTGTTAAGGCCATAAATTTAGGTTTCTCAGCAGCATTTAGGGCCCTAATAAATTTTTTTTAAAGTTTGAAATTACCAGCTTGTCTCCACAACTGTGCCACCACAGTGATGTAGTCAAGTTGCCTTAAAGGAGACAGCAGTAGCGTGTCCTATACCATGATGTTCTAAGGATGAGTGAGCGTTCTTCTGGGTGAGCAAAAACTTCTCTGTTTTTTCGCAATTATATGTTAGTTTAATAGAACATTTAATCTCTTCCCCTAGTCTTTGCCCATTTAGGGAAGACATATAAGCACGGCTCAGAGGAAAATCCATTCTCTGCATTATGCCACTTGGACTTGCTACCATTTTTCTTAAATGGACATTTTTAAAAATAAATTGTTTAAAGGACTAACCGCTGCTAAGCAGTAATAGCATCTTTTTCAATGTTTTTTTGGAGTTAGTTTCAAGGCTCAGTGGAGAGATCAATTGAAACAGATGGAAGAAAGATTCTCAAAGACAGAGACCATTCCTTAAAAACTTCCAAGGGTTAGTTTTCTAGTTTGTGAATCTTTAAGGAATTTTTTGGTGATGATAGAATCCTCCCAATTAGTTGCTTCGATGTAGTGCATAAACCATGATGCTTTTTTTTTCATCACCTTCTGTAAACACTTAGAAGACATTAAGGAACCACCAAGAAACCACATATGTCTGTTTGATAATCACTCTTGGTCAGAGCCTGTAGGGCAGCACCATTAGAAAGCGTGGCAGAGAACAGTTATACAGAGCAAGATTCAAATACAGTACAGAGTAGACTTGTCAGGAAAGGCAGTGGTCTCAAGTGTTTAACCAGGAGTTGATCTCTCTGGAGTGTTTAATCTGCACCACCAATGATAAAGGCAGAATCAAGACAAAATGTGTATTTCTAGCATGGGAGCAGTAATGAATTTCCCTATAGTGTTTGGATTAGATGAGCCCGTATTTCCAATGTGACACATGGCCTACTCGCTGTGTGTGGAGGAATCTCCATCTTTTCTGACAATTGTTTCATTAAAAACCCATATAAGATGGACTAAAACTTAGAGTTGTTTCCCTCAGCTGGGAAGCAGAACAAAGTTTGCTGTATCTTAACAGGTTCAGACAATAGTACTAGGCATTAACTCAAACATTGACTGTTTTTTCCTTTTTTCTCTGTAAACCATTGTACCAGAAAAATTCAGCTAGATATGGTGACATATCAAAAGTTACTGGTAGGGAAATTGGGTATTATCAGTGATGCTTGAACTGCTCTTGACTTCTGTTGAGACAGGATAAGGAAAACAAAGTAATGCTGGGAATTATTAAATGAAGTAGTTGTGTTCTGCTGTTAAGATACAAGGGGAGACTGTTCTCTCTGAGTTTGAAAATCCACTTTGAATTCCAGTAAATGATAGCACTTTATTTGTTATGAGTGGGAATAAATACTTTCTTTAGAAAGAAAATGGAAATCTTGGCTTACAGTGGACAGAGGTGTAGAGAAATTTGGCTTAGCTAATTACATGACATTGTGTTCTGTTTAAATCAATCTTTTATCTGAATATGCAAAAATGAGTATTCATTACAATTATTTTTGCAGACTTTTGGAAATCTTGTCTTTGTTTCATTAGATAATGATATATTCCTAATTCTTAATTTGGGCTAAAATCCTAATGAAATGAAGGACATTCAGTGAGATGGGAAAGTTAATGACCTGGACGAAGACTGTATTTCTTTTCTGTAGTGAAGACACAGGAAAAGCTATTTGGGAATCATGCAAATAAGGAGCAGAAGCACAGCTAGTCATGGCTGGATGTAATGAACTGTTACTAGTGAAGATACGAAACAACAGTTGGAATATTTCAAGGGGCAGTGAATGACTTGAAATCTGTTTGTATGAGAACTTTGGACAATGTAGGTTCACAAAAATAATTATTTTGGTACTCAGAAAAAGGGGCTGTGTTCATTGTATATTTGACAGGGTGGAGGGTGCACTGTTTCTTTTCAGCAGGTAGCTTGTGATTTCTCTCTCTGCCTTGCTCCCTGTTTCCTTATTCCTGCTCTTTTCATTTTCTTTGTGCAAAAAAGAACAGGAATCTATTTCTGTTCAGGCTTGAGACTTTACAGCTTTGTTTTCTTTCCTTCAACAGAGAACATACAGAGCTATGTATGACTACAGTGCTCAAGATGAAGATGAAGTTTCCTTCAGGGATGGTGATTATATCATCAATGTGCAACCAATTGACGATGGCTGGATGTATGGTACTGTTCAGAGAACTGGGAAAACAGGAATGCTTCCAGCAAATTATATTGAGTTTGTTAACTAATTTTTGTCTCTAGTCCTTTGAGCTTTATGATTTACTCAAAATCTAACCTTTTAGAAAAAGTCAGAGGAATCTTTTCAGAGTACATGTTCATTACTTTATCACTGCTATAACAGTCTGCATTCTCACTCAGAATCCAATTTAGAGTCCTTTAAAGTAAAGAATCAACAAGAAGCTCAGAGCTTTGAAATGGCATTGTTTATAATAGTGTTCCCTCAAAATGAAAAACATATATGGAAGCCCGGTGCCGCCAATCCTATAAAGATTTCAGTCAATTAGCTATAAAGGGAAAATACCTTTTCCCTACACCTCAAAGACGTTATTTCTCTTTATAATAACAACCATAAAATTGATTCACTTCTTATGGCACTCTGAAGTCACAGGAGGTTAACACACTGTGTTTGAACACATCTTCAAATTATTAGGGAGATGTTTAATGTTTTAGCAGTTAGCATCCTAATAAAAACAAAAACCTTGAGCAGATAATTCAATCATTTGAAATAATGACAAGTAATATGATAGTAAAAAAAACAACCAATAAACCCCCCCTGCTCCCCAGCAGCCTTACAGCAAATAGGTCTATTTTGACAGCAAAAATTTCCTGACTCTTGGAAGCCCGCATTGTTTATTCCTGGATTGCTCATTTTCTCTGATTTCCAACAGTGACCTCTTCTATCAGCTTTGCTTGCAACCCAGTCCATCAGTTAGATCCGTGCCTGGATTCCTAGTTCTTCGGTATCTTTTCCACAGAAAATTCCTTGCAAAGACTATCTAGAGTATAAAACCTGTCAACTCTTCTGTTTCCTTCTAACAATACTTAGCATTTAAATAGAAGCTTCCATTAGGGCGATGTACAACCAATACTTCATATTAGTTCCTTTACCTTCTGCTGTGCTGCTGTAAATAAATACCCTGTGTGAGGCCCCAGTGCTGTGCAGTCACACCACGCCTGCCCTCACGTCCCTCCTCCTTATCACAGGTAACTCGCTTCATGGCTGCTTTGCTGATGAGCTAATGTACCTACCCCTGCTGCAGAAATACTTGCCCCTCCACTGAGGAGTGGAGGAGAGCTCTGGTTATTGTAGTGCATTTCAGCTCAATGGCCTCGATTGCTTTAGTTTCCTCCAAAACTCTCGGTGATCCAACGGTGGGTTGTATGTACGCTTGCCAAATGATTAACGATGGAGAAATATTATGCTTTCCTTTACTGATTTAATCTTTCTCATAACTGACACTGAAGGGAAGACTAACCAAACAGTAGTCCGACGTGCTCTATGCCATCGTGCTTCAGTTTAGCCATCTGTAGAAAAGAGTGAAAATAATTTGCTGACAAACCTTCGCACACGCTGTTTGCTGTCCGTTAGCTTAGGATCAGAACTGAGGGGGTCAGGTCTCAGTCTGTGAGGTGGAGGAGAGGATCAAATGCCTGGTGACATAATGGACCCACAAGAGAGGGACTGTGTCAGCAGGCTTGGGTCCCAGGGAAGTTGCTTTTACTTTGCCTGGGTGGCAGGAGAGTGCCACGTTCCCTCCCAGGGAGAAACTCTCGGAGGAAGGAAAAAGATTTAAAGATTCGAGTGGGAACTTACTCATGTGGATGCAAACATGTGTAAGGAAGAAAATGAAAATGGTTTTGCTGATAATATAATTTCAGCTGTGTGCCAGAGAGGTTAATTTTGGAGTAGCTTTCAGAATTTGAGCCTGCGCTGGCTTTCTTCATTTCTGAAATTTTTAAAGTAGAATTAAATACAGAGTTTATAGACAATTTTGTATTTCTCATTTCACAAAGTAAGCAAGCCCGCAATATCTATTTAAAGAATAAAGAAGGAAGGCAGTATGGATTTGTTATGTCAACTGAAAGTTGTCAATGCAAATACCTGCTAGGTCTATTTTTGCATACCATTAGGTTGGATAGCTTGGGTGATTTTTTTTTTTTAAGGTGTTGCTAACGTGGGGCTGATCCCAGCTGCCAAACAGGATGGGATGTGTGCATTAAAAAAAAAATAATTAAAAAATGTCCATGGCTGTGGAATTGCTTGTGCTTTCTTGTCAGCTGCCTGATTTAAAACTCTTGAAAGTTTTGCATATAGAGCTGCTGCTGCAACAGACCCTTATGCATTACTGGTGACTTGCACGTTAAATTAGCAAACTTTGCAAGTCAAATGGCTTTTTCAAAAGGCCAATGTGGTAAGCTGAGCTAGAAGCTCTGAAACAAGCAGTCTGCTTCTGTGTTGGTTTTCATCACCAGCCATCAACAGAAAGGAGAGGAATCCCACCCTATGATGGCTGACAAATTTTTCTGATGATTCCCGAGGCAGAATTGGCTATCATTGCTAATTGCAGTTTTTAGTGACTTATAAAAAAGAAAGTCTCCACCTATAAATACACTAGCATTCTTTCTAAGCGAGGAGACAGTTTGCAGTGTTGAACACTGTATGTAGAGTGGAAAGTAAATGAGAAAATGAGCATTCAATGACATTAGAAGACTATGTTTTGCTAGACAATGGAACTAAAATTTCCTTTATGAATTTTGATATTCATTAGCTTGGCAAAGCAGCTAGAGCAATGTGCAAAATAAAAAAGATCAAGAAAACAAAACAGTATTTGAATTGTATTTCTGTTGAAAATGGTATGTCGGCAGAATTAAGATCTGTTTTAAGTTACACATTCACGTAGTCAGGTTTTTATGTTGTATATGCTTAATAATTTGTGTTCATATGGAATGGTTCTGCTTTTTGATATAAAACAAACTTTAGTGACGTTATGCAGCTTTGTTCTAAGCAGTGCTATCAGAGGCCCGAAATTATCAGAGTGCACTTATAAAAATGTTTTTTAAGATCTAAAATTTGTAAGGTAGGGTAAGTCGGCCAGCACTAAATTGTGTCAGCACAGGTTTTACAAGACATATGTTGGAGCCTGTTACATGCAGTGGGATATAGGAGTGAACAGATGTTATATGCTGTCTTGTCACCTTTAAAGTATATATTCCTTTTTAACACAGCATGTTCCCCTCACTGTACTTCCTTCTTGTAGACAACATTTTTTTTTTTCTGGGGAAAGGAAAAGATTTTTAAGGAGCAAAACTTCCCAAGATTTTATAAAGTTCAGGTTGGAAGTTCACACATTCCCATTTTAAGCATTCTAGAAATAAAGAAGATACAATGTGCGATAATTCTTGCTAACATGAGTATAAACGTGAGAAACAACATAGAGCATATTCATACATATGTACAAGAACAAATGGGTGCCTTGCTTTTCATTACTCTTTCTTGCCTGGCTAATCTTCATTTTCTAAACAAAGCTACTTACAGATACTGCGGTTGTAATTTTTCATTATGGAACATTAGCATTTAATCTTGATGAAACAGGGTTTTCTTGATTACATTTGACATACCATAAACCACTTCAGCAGATTGGGATTTGACAGAGAATCACCTCCCATGGATGATATTTTTGACAAATGTGTCCCTACTGAGTGTTCCTTGGGGGTATGGAAGGTCTCCAATACTTGGAAAAGGTAATAATTCTAGTTTTTATTGTACGGTGACTGCATGTCATCTTGTACAATGAGAAAGAAATGACAAATACTGAACTCTTTGGCAGAAAGTGGTACAGGGTATAAAATGTTAGATTTTAATTATGTTGATTAATACTCCATTTAAATTACAGAATATGCTTTAGTTAGTAAATGTTTAAATAATATACTGAAACAGACAAAAGACGCTGTTGAAAGAAGATCTCCAAACTAATGTGCTGGCAAATGCAAAGTAATGGTGAGCTGTAGAAGAATAAACCATTCAGCAATGCTTTAGTGATTTTCTCCAGCTTTATGCCATAGGAACCCCATCTCTCCTTTTGAAGGAAAACCTGAAAGCTATATTTCCTAAACTGCCTGCACTACAACAGTATATTCAAAGGAATTTCATATGCTTCTTGTGTCTGATAAATAGAATTTGCATATTGTACTTAAGTTGTAATCCAGTTGTTGTTGACATTTGTTTAATTATTATTATTATTTTAGGGGAGAAAATAAGCTATACTGTAGCATTTCAATCATGTTGTATTTAATATTACTATTAGAAATTGCTAGGCCATTGGAAGACAGCAATGACTGTATTGACACTGATGAGCATGATGTGGAAACTCTCTCAGCTGTTGGTTTTTGCAGTGTGATATAAAAAGCAAAAATGAACCGCTGTGCAGTTTGGCTTATGTTTGCTTTAAAGTGTGTAAAGTTTTAGTTATTTTGCAAAACTGTACTGTAATTTGGGAGTATACAGTTATGAAGGTAACAATTGTTTTTCGAAGGACAGATGAACTTACTCTTGGATCATATGATGTATCATCTTAATTTGGCTTTTGTTATGCAGGAAGTTAACACCAGCTATTAAAATATATTTTAGTAGAAATGCTTTAATTCCTGTTTCTTCCTCTACACTGTGAATATTTAAGCCTTGGTGGACTAGAGCAACATCATGCTGCCCAAAGTACTAACCTATGCAAACTAGTTCACATATTAGTTGATGTCACAGTGGATGTAACATAATGATTTATTTTGCATAACATTAAACGTCATTCAAATAAAATATTCAACCCAGCACTATGTATGTATTATATTCATAAAAAATACTCTGCAAAGCTGCCATACCCGTTAATATAAGCTATCACAAGAATATATTGTTTTAACTAAGGATGCTTTGAGTTTTCAAACCTAAGTAGCATATTTAGCACTGTTATTCTTCAAGCTTGATCTCAGAGAATAGTTTTCTAAAGCACCACTTTATTTTCAGAATTGCCCTCTCCACAGTGGGTTAATTTGCTTTTTCAATCTGTATTTGTAACCCTTCAATAGAACAGCAAGTTACATTCCGTGTTCCTGGGTTATAAGCATAAGTAGTAAGTGAAGGAGGTCTGCTGGTTTGGCTGATACCAGTTTGCTGGTCTTTGAATGGGCATTTGTTGAGGTATGCTCTCAGTGCAACACTACTGAGAACAAATTGTCTTACTGGCCTCTTAAAGACAATTTTATATACAAATGTGGTTCTTGAGTTATCCTTATTCACTTACATGAATTTATTTTTACAACATTGTAAGAAAGTTTAAGATAAAATAAAATCCAGAAGTTTTTTGGAACTGCTCTGCCTGTAGTTGAAGAAGGTTGTTATACCTAGGGACATGTTTTATTTATTTGAGTGTTAAGCGTACAGTCCAATTGTACTGCATTAGAATAATTTAATTTTTATCAAGTGCTAGTTTGAAGAAGGCTGTTAACAACAAATGAGGACAAATGGCAGCTAGAAATGGAGTTTAGTCCATTCTAGGTAAGTGACGTGCAGTTGCTACCACACTAACCTTCTCCTTAAAAAATATGTGTTAGCATTTCCTACGAAGTTTAATTAGTTACAGAGCTCTGTGGTGCTTTTATATATTGAAATACTGCCAGTAGAGCAAAATCCAGTCTTTATATATACTGTAGCAAATAACAGTTTTCAATAAGAAAAAAAGATTTACCAACTGCCAAAATGGACCTCAAGCACTTGGAATGTGTTTTATTTGTAAATCTCTCCATAATCTGCTAAAGCAACTTGAGTACTTCATTTTCTATTTCTGTGCTAAATATATATTTCAGGTGAAGGTTCTCCTGAGAGCTACTGATGTGAAGTCAGTAGGAGTCATTTGTAATCCAGTAAAGGATTATGTCCTTACTCACTAGCAGTGTCAAATCTAACAAATGACTGAAATGGAGAAGGCTTTACTGACCCTATAGAGTATCATTATCAAAAGGACCTTTCTTAAAGGTCCCTTCCGACCTAGACGATTCTATGATTCTATGTACTGGCACTTCAAAATCCTGTGGAGACCCTTCACACTGTTTATTGGATAGATTGAGAGTTCTGTCACAGAACTAGGCTTGTGATTTTCTCTGTTGTGTTAATTAGCAAGAGTAAGCTAATTTTACATAGAGTTCTCTGTGCTGAGGGAGTAGTTGCCCAATGCATTGGCTGTAACAAGTACTGCCTGCCTTCCCTCTGCCTACTTAAAGTCCAGCCACGTTTACAGTCCTGTCCTGCAGTGTACCTCTCTCTTCTTTCCGTGAAGCTACCTGTGGGACACACTGAAATAGTATCAACAAATGATCCAGATTTGGGTTTTTCTTCCAAATGATTTCTTTTATCATCATTCTTTCAGTGATCTATTTATTGCACAACCTCAAAACCAGTAATATCAGCATAAGGAAAGAGATGACCAAAGTGAAAAGCCACAGATTTCTTCCTTGGGTTTTGCTGCAGAGGTTAGTAGAAGTCAACCATGTATCTGAGAGGGCTGGCTGAACACCTAGCCTGTATGCTGAGCAAATCTGTGTAGATGTGCTTGGCCTCTCTCCGTGCTTATGTCCATGCTGTGGCGTCAGAAGTGACTATGGTCTTACATCTAGTCCAGCTTTTGAGCAATTACTCCGAGTCCCAGTGGCAGGCCATCCACTGGCACACGGCATTCCTAAAGGCAGATTGATCCTGATGGAAAATGAGGCTTCGGATACTACAGAGGAAAAAAGTTGTCAGTCAGTTTAAACTGCATGGTCTTGTGCCCCAAGGGAAGGAAATCCCTGGTGTGCAGTCAGAAGATGGAGCCCCATGGCACCACGGCAAGTTCCTAACTCTGAACTGTGTAAGGGGGAGGGTGAGATGATGTGCCACAGAGCTAACCTGCTCCACAGATTGGATGCTGCGTGCCGGATGTGTGTTTAACAATGGCAGCGGAAACTGGAGATTCATATTTATACACTATGTCCTAAACAGAGTCTAACCAGTCCTTGATTTTATAGATTTTAACTTTGATTTCTTTCCCACTTGCCAGCTGTTGACAAAGTCTATATATGGAGAGGCCTGTTCTTGTGCAGGAGGCTACGTGCTTGTGGCTTTGACCGCTTGTGTCTGCAAAGAGAGATCTCCAGGTGTTACCGTCTCTCTCTTGAAATATTGCTTGGCATATAAATATTCCTTTTCAATGATTTCACAAACAGCTGGCAGCTCTTGTTATTGTTCTTTGATTCAAACCATAATTTTTCTGTGTTATTCCTCCTCCTCCATCTTTCCTCTCCTTGACATGCCTACAGCCTCAGGGACTGCTGTGCTTTGGACAGCAGCTTTTCCAGGACCAAAAGGAGATCTTTTTAATAGGCTTCTCAAGGCACTGAGAAGAATTTAAATTGCTTTAAAATTGCTGGTGTTATCTCCCCATTAAGCTCTCCCTCACACAGCAGTTGTACAGTGGCTTCGCTGCACGTCTTGGCCTTTTGCCTCCTCTTGTCAGCCAGGCTGACGTCTCTGTTACCAAACCCAATGGGTGTGGGGCCTCTCCAGTCAGGCCTTCAGACCACGCTCTGGCTTCTGTAGTTCCAGCGTTCAGGATTGGAACTGTAGCCTGGCTCACCTGCTTATTCTCCTGCTGCAACCTTTGAGCAGAACTCAAAGAGTATTGACATTTGCCCATTTGTCCCAAGGGGTGTTAGAGTTCTGCTGACTCAGCTGTGAACAATTCTCTTCCCTGTGAAGAGTCCCCTTGACTGTGCTTTCATTGCCTCTCCTTGCCTCCGAGTGCTTCTGGCTGCTTCTGAGCTCTGATTTCAGAAAAGAGGGGATCACATTTTTCGCTGTCTCATCAATACCCAAAACAGTTCTTGTTCATTCTCTTCTTCAGAGGATTATAATTTGCATTATGTTGTCCCTGAACTCTGGATTCAGGTGTCTTTCTCTCCATCAGTGTTAGAGCAAAGGTTCCATGCCACGTAGCTGCAGTGCCTTGCTCACTGTGGAAGCTGTGTTGGTAGGCACTCTCCTGCTTACTGGAACCTTTCCATTCCTAGCACCACTTGCTCTGAATTTGTCAGATAGGATCTGTGTGAGACACAATTATCTGTACCAAAATCAAGCCTTTCTATAAATAAACATGTCATTATAAAATAAACACTTTTCCCTGACATATTTTCTCTGTCTCAAGAAGACATTGACATCTTCCAAATTCATAGCTTGAGCTGACCTTAGGAAGCCTGTATCTAGAATGAGTTAGATGAATTAGGCTCTAAGGGACTGTTGAGGCAGACCTTGATGACTGCAGCTGTGATACAGCATGGATATCTCAAGTTAGATGGGATAAATGGCATATGAAGTCTTGCTGGCAAGTGTTTATTTGAGTGACCCTGCTATTCAAGAGGCTGTCATTTAATTTCTACTCCAGCAGTTGGAATCACAAGACTTAGATGACAACTCTTTCTAATCAGCTAATAAGCTGGGCGGTTTAAACAATTACGTGATCAACACAGAAATAGAGAAAGTGAATCAGATAGTTTTGGCAAACCACGTGCAAGGCGGAGCAAACAAGCAGGTTGAATGTCAGGCTGGATTGACATTCAGCGTGCTTGCACTTCCAACCTTTATCTTCTAACTTTTTCAAAACAGTAATGGGAGCGCTGTGCTCCTCACAGCATGACTTAGTGTGCTGTTAGACAGATCAATCTTTAATGGAAGAATAGATTCAAGGGCAGGGGTGAGATCTTGGAAGACAACATTTCACAGTTATGCCTTCAAATCCTGAAGTTACCAAGGTCCTGTTATTAAATGAACTTTTGCTTTGGTCCTCAGCATTTTCTATTGGCCCTCAAAACACACTAAAATTATTTTACTCTGCTGTACTTTCAATGTTGTATTCCTTGTGGCAGTTACCTTTGTGACAAGGGAAAAAGACCAGAAATTTTGGAGTGCTTCAAATAACTTTCTCTTCCTACAATTTTTCATTGCTATGCTAAATAACATCTGTGAAGCATCCTCCATTCCAAAGGCCCTTTATTCCACCCTCAAGCAACATATCAAAACAAGTAACATATTCCCTGTCCAAATGCCACTGGCCGTGATGCTCTGTTGTGCAGCTGTGATTATTATGAAAGGGAAGACATGTGCTCCAATGACAACTGCTACAGTCTTGATGTTCGAGCAAGCACCTAGCAAAGACTCCTGCGAGAGCTTTCTCAGCTCGTTACTCCTTTGAAATGAGTAGCCATCACTACAATACCAGTATTCTGTGAGATCAGTAAAGTTGTTTGCAACTCGGTTTATTTTCTGGATGCCATCAAGTAAACACAGCTGCAGTTGCTTTTGAATTGAATTTATGGGCAAATTGAATTTAGATGTTGATTTGACTAGTTGCTACTTACATATTTGTTGGTGTTCTACTGCCCTTTTTTTTTTTTTCTACTTCTCATGATATGGTGGCCAAGCCAGAAGAACACTTCAGATCTGTTCATTTGAGAGCCTTCTGCTGGTCTAGAGATGTATGTTTTCTTATTTTAAGCCTTTCCCTGCACTGCCAAACTGGTTCTCAAAGATGAAGGATATGAGCAGGGAGGTACTCGCCCTCCTGCAAGAAGGCCAGAACTTTGATCTGAGCTGGTATAGAATGACTCAAAACAGTAGCACATTCACTCTTTACAATCAAAATTGTTCCCTAAGTTGAACACATGACCCCTGAAGCACACGCAGTCCTGTGCCCCTAAAAATTTTCTTTCTCTGAATGCTGCTGGTCTAGTGCTGGTCTAGGGTTACACGAATCTTGTCTGAGAAACAGACTTTTCATGTCTTATTGCCACACGCCTTAACCCTGTTGACCATAAGGAACCTACAACTGGACCTGATCTTCACAGCATAATAAGGTAAGTGGAACAACCTTACTTAGTCTGTGCATTAGTTTATTTTAAAAAGCTTATTCTCATTTGAATTCTGTACAAAGGACTGAACCTTTTTATCGGGTTTTGCAAAGGAACGTTGGGAAACCATGGAACATATCAGAGTAACCAGACCTTATTTCTTAGGCCAGACTAAGGTTTCTTAGTCTGCTGGATTTCTTGTGTGTATCATGCTGTGTGTTCAGCTGGGGCAAAAACAAGATTGAAGAGGGAGGTTTCATAATATATTTAGGTTCAGAACCAAGAAGATTAGACAAGTGGGATGTTTAAATCACATCTGAAATTGTCAGCATTGGTTACAGAGTGATGTTGGAAAATTCACTCAGTATTTTTACACTCCAATCTACTTTAAGAAATCAGTTATCATCCTTTAATGACTTAACTATAAATGGTGCAATGTTCACTGAATTAAGGATCATAAAAATTTTGATTACCCTTAAACCAAGTATCTAACAACTGGGTAGATCTATGTTGACTCTTTTTCCATCTCATTAGTCTGAGGAATTTTTAATTAGGCTAATGAAATGGGACATCATCAGTGAAATAGATATCAGTTCTGAATTCTCAATAGTTTGGCAGTTAGTTATTCTTGGACAAGATACTTATTCAAAACCCCTTCGATGGTGAGAAGAACAAACAAATCCTGGGTGAGGATTTCAGTTACTGGATTAAGAGAGAGCTAAATATGTGCCCTAGTCATGCTCTGAAGGACAATCTCTTCTTGATTTTCTCGTGATAAGACTGAGATGCACCCTCAGCAAAGTGTTCAAGGTTGCAAAACATGGGATGGATGAGTGTCTTTCCATCCCAGGTAAAGAGCTTCAGCTCAGAGATATTTGAGACCTGGTTTTGGCCTCAGCAGTTCCTGCCTCCTGTCAAGAAGCTGTGAAGGGGTGATAAATAGCATATAACTCTGACTCAGTATGTGCTTTGTGGCAGGACACGTCATGGGTATTTTTTAAATCATGTTATGTGAAGTGGATGGGAGAATGCTCATGTTGGTCTTTAACAGATAGGAAATTTTCAAGCAGAAATGGGCCTCTTGGAAGAAGTAAGAGCCAAATCCTTGTTGTATGTCCCAACTCTGTTAAGAGTATGGGTGCTCCTCACAAAGCTCCAAGGAATTGAGAGATTTTGCCCCCAACGAGCGGGTGGTGCCTCATGTCTGCTGGTTGTAGGAGGTCCTGAGCGCAGACCTCCTTGGGGCAAGTCACTTTGAGTGGGTGGCCTTCCTCAAAACCTGCAGCTCAGCCTCACCTTTCGGCGTTGTCTCACTACTAGCAGATTTCTGAGCCCTCCTCTTTCTTTTTTTTTTTCTTTTTTTTTTTTTTTTTCTTCCTGTAAGTTGCTCTTTCTATTTTGTGGCATATTTTTATCTCAGGAAGCAGAGCAGTATCTGTGGCAGGAGGGACATGTGGTTGTGTTATCTGGAGGTGGGAGTGCAGCTATGGAAACAGTGTGGCTGGTGTGCCAGCGGGGCATACAGACCTGGGAGAGGCAGGAGGAGCTGCAGAGCTGGAGGTACCCCAATGAACTGTGATAGACCAAGTTGCCCAAGGAACTGAGCCCCACCACTCCTTCCTGCTCATGAAGGGCAAGAAAGGGTGGTGGATAGTCAAGCACCATTGCCCCTAAGTGGATATAACCTCTTGATAAAGAAGAGAACTTCTTAAACCAGGTAATAACCCCATTAGAGGAGATGTGATACTGGACCTGATGGTTACAAGTGAGCTTACCAGTGATGTCAAGACCGGAGGTAGCCTGGGCTCCAGTGATCATGCCCTGGTAGAGTTTGTAGTCCTGAGGGATATAGGTCAGGGCAAGAGCAAAGCGAGGACCCTGAATTTTAGGAATCCAAACTTTGAGCTCTTCAAGAGGATAGCCAATAGGACCCCCTGGGAAACTGCGCCCGTGGACAAGGGAGAAGAAACAGAGCTGGCAGATCTTTAAGGATGCTTTCCATAAAGTGCAAGACCTCTCGATCCCCAGGTGTAAGAAATCAGAAAAGGAGGGTCAGAGACTGGCATGGCTGAGTTTTGACCTGTTGGTCAAACTAAAGGGCAAAAAAGAGATATACAGGCAGTAGAAGCAGGGACAGGTGTCACTGCCTGGTTGTGTAGGGAAGGCCAAAGTGTAGCTGGAGCTGAATGTGGCAAGGGATGCAAAGAATAGTAAGAAGGGCTTCTACAGGTATGTCAGCCAAAAAGGCAGGTCAAAGAAAGCATATCCACCCTGATGAGCAAGACTGGCAAACTGGTAACAACGGACAAAAAATAGAAAGCTAAGGTACTCAACAACTTTTTTGCCTCAGTCTTCACTGGCAACCTCTCTCCCCACACCTCTTGAGATGATGGACCACAAGGCAGGGACTGGGGGAGAAAAGTTCCTTTCACTGTAAGAGAGGTCAGATTCATGACCACCTGAGGAACCCGAACACAGAGACACCTATGGGAGCTGACAAGATGAATGCAGAGTCCTGAGGGAGCTGGCTGATGGAATTGCTAAGCCACTCTCCGTGATACTTGAAAAGTCATGGCAGTCAGGTGAGGTCCTCAGTGACTGGAAAAAGGGAAACATTGCACCCATTTTTAAAAGGGGTAGAAAGGAGGACCCTGGGAACTACAGACCTGTCAGCCTCATCTCTGCACCTTGAAAGATCATGGAACAGATCTTCCTAGAAGCTGTGCTAAGGCACATGGAGGACAGGAAGGTGATTTGAGACAGCCAGCATGGCTTCACTGAGCGCAAGTCCTGCCTGACCAACCTAGTGGCCTGCTATAATGGAACGACTGTGTCGGTGGACAAGGCTATGGATGTTGTCTATCTCAACTTCTGTAAGGCCTTTCACACGGTTCCCCACATTCTCTGTAAACTGGAGATATGGATTTGATGGATGGACTGGATGAGGTGGATGAGGAATTGGTTGGATGTTCATGTTTTGGTCAAAGGCTCAATGTCCACATGGAGCTTGGTAACAAGTGGTGTCCCTTGGGAGTTTGTACTAGGACCAATACTGTTCAATATCTTCAGCAATGACATAGTAGGATCAAGTGCACCCTCAGCAAGTTTGTGGATGACACTAAGCTGAGTGTTGTGGTTGACACGCCTGAGGGATGGAATGCCGTCCAGAGGGACCTAGACAGGCTCGAGAAGCAGGCCTGCGTGAACTTCATGAGGTTCAACAAGGCCAAGTGTGAGATCTTGCACATGGATTGGGGCAACCCCCGGTATCAATACAGGCTGGGGGATGAAGGCATTGAGAGTAGCCCTGCCAAGAAGATCTTGGGGGATACTGGTGAATGAGAAGCTGGACAGGAGATGACAATGTGTGCTTGCAGCCCAGAAAGCCAACCATATCCTGTGCAGCATCAAAAGAAGTGTGGCCAGCAGGTCAAGGGAGGTGATTCTACCCCACTACAGCACTCTGGTGATACCCCACCTGGAGTACTGCCTCCAGCTCTGGACTCCTCAGCGCAGGAAAGACATGGACCTGTTGGAGTGGGTCCAGAGGAGGGCCACAAAAATGATCAAGGGGAGGGAGAACCTCTCCTATGAGGACAGGCTGAGAAAGTTGGGGTTGTTCAGCCTCGGGAAGAGAAGGCCCCGGGGAGACCTTATTATGGCCTTTCATTACTTAAAAGCGGCCTACAGCAAACACGGGGACAAACTTTTTAGCAGGGCCTATTGTGATAGGAAAAGGGATAATGGCTTTAAACTTAAAGAGGGAAGATTTCAATTAGATATAAGGAAGAAATACTTTACATCCCTGGAAACATTCAGGGCCAGGTTGGATGGGGCTCTGGGCAACCTGATCTAGTTGTAGATGTCCCTGCTCATTGCAGGGAGGTTGGACTAGATGACCTTAAAGATCCCTTCCAACCCAAATTATTCTATGATTTTATGATATATAGGCACTTGTAACAACTGTTATCACAGTCTCCAGGCCAACTACAAAACCTGGAGGAACAGAAGGAGCAATGCTAGAGTAAAATTTAATTTTTTTCCTTCAAATCAAATTATCCTTGAAAGCACTCAATGCCTCCCTTGGCCTACCATTTTCCAAGCATGGTAGGTTTTACTGTGAAAAACAGCCTTCATAGTTTAATTTCTTTGTCGTTGAAGTGCAAAGCACACTTCCTCTTTTTTCTTCTTTTATTTGAGCAGTTTCCTGCTGTGATGGGTGCAAAGGTCCCTCTACCTAGGGAGTAATAAGGACATTCAGAAACTATCACTGGCCACGGTTACTTGCTGTAATCCTCCTGATACACGTAGCACTGGTAGTTATATACCTATCCACATTTTTCTAAATCTCTCTGCATTTTTAGAAAAAATGTCCAGGAGCTGAGATGGAGATAGGCAATAATATCTCTTTTCCTCTTTTCTATTGTACACTGAAAGAGAAGCTAAGGAGCAAAATACCTCCATGTGAGCTCTTAAAACAGGACTAGATGAGCCATAGTTCATTAATCCCCTTAGCAATAAAAAACCCCACTCATGTAAAACTGGCACAAGGGGGCAGATGTGCACCATTAAAAAGTCTTCATAGTTGAAGCTTGAAATTGGTGTTATGAATGATCAGAATTAGCTGTAGGACAGAGTCTGGTAATTGTCTTGTTATGTGCATAAATAGCTATGTTAATTGTGTTTTAAGTAAAAGCGTACTGTATATTTAATTAGAACAAAAACTCACATTTCTACATAAAGTCAAAATGGTTTAGCAATACAAATGGATTACAAAATTTGATTTCCAGTGCAGATCAATAGCAGAGACAACTAGGGAATAATAATATGTTTCTTCAATATTTTTACTGGATCAGATGAGACAAGCCATTCAACTATCATAATTCAATGTTTAAAATATAGACATATTTACACCATATTGTTGTGGTTCTTAAAGGTGTCCTAGTACTTAAAAATGCGTATGTGCTCCCTGAGCAGTGATAATTACTTGGAAACCTGTGGTGGTGCCTATGATGGTGTCTTAGGAGTTTGTAGAGTTAAATATACATACAAAATGTTGTATATGACTGCAAGAAGAAAGCCAGTGCAGGAAGCATGGTTAAGGAAGAGCTTCAGTAAGAGATGCTACAGCAGCAGAGGTTTCTTTATGCTATTAAGACAAATTAATCTGCTGTAGAGAGAACTACTCATGCAGCGATAGGATTTTTCTCCCCAAACGTCTCTTTGCTGTGACATACACTGCATCTTCATTGCCTGATCTTTTCCACACTTCATCCAAAGCAAATTAATACTTTTTGATTACTTTTTTTTTAAATTAAAAGACAAAACTCAGGTGCTGGAGATAAAAGCAGTAATTTTATTTCATGTGATTCCATTAAAAGCGAGCTTTTATTGCTGGCTGGAATTGGACTTAACATAGCACTTTGTTGCTCAAGTAATGGCAAATTAAAAAATCGTCCCCTATTTAGATTCATCTCCTTTTTCAATATGCAAGATATGGAGATAAAGCTTTGCAAGAACAGGGGTGTTTCATGAGAATTTCACTGTGGCTGAGTTAAAATTAATGGAATTAATACAGGAGAATAAGCTATTTACACATATGTGTACAGGGTGAGTCTGCAATTTGGTGTTCATTTGAGAGACTTTATTTTTCTGTGGAAGGAAAAGGCACTCAAGACTGTTTCAAAATCTCACTGTTTTATTGTTATGATACCATTAATGATGGGTATCGTAATAATGATGATTAAAACTTGCCTCGAAGCAGTGGGGGCTCTGTTCAGCTGGAGACAATGCAGAGGTGAGTAGATGATGCTTCCCTGCCGTCTTTCATGTTTCCAGGCACATTTCTCAGCCTCACTTGGATTGTTCCAGGACAGAAATGAGGATGTTCCTTTCCAAACTGTTGATATCTGGCTGTCAGAGTCATCCCAGATTGATGTTCCCTAAATATTTCAATTCTTCATTTTACCTACTGACCTGTATTACTGACATGATAAGCAGTTCCTTTGCCTTTTCTTTATGTATATGCTTTCTACGTGAGCATAGCCTTGATTTCTCTTCCATATTTGCCAAATGTATTATTTTTTAAAAAAAATTCTTCATATGCCGGTTGCAAATAATTTCAGTTCTTCTCTCAATTTCCTCCATTTTCTCTCTGTCTCTCTCCTTGCCTAAAATGAGTGCAAGGATTAAGAAAGCTTCAGCAGAAGTGCAGAAAGAAGGATAACTTTTATCTTGCTCTAAGAAGTGAAGCCAGTTATGTAGGGCCTAGCTGAGGTCCATGATTGTGATGGAGAGAAAAGCCTGGGCAGCATCTCCTCCATCAGACACTGCTAAGACTTGGCTTCTGCTCCTCTTGGGCCTTTCTAGGAAATCTGTTGCTCTTATAGCTTCACTTGTTTCCTCATATTTATTAGGTTTACAAAATTACATCTCCTTTACCACTTTCTTCCAACTTGGGTGCGTGTGCCTGGGTCCTCTGTGGCTCTTCCCTACACTTGGGTATCCTGGTCTTGGAGATCCAGCTGATGTGCTCCAAACTAGAATTGGATAACATGGCAATATAAAAATAATCATTTGGCATGAAAGTGAATTCAAACTGAAGGCATTGTAGAGTTCTAGGTGTGGCTGTGTGGCTTCACTTCCCTGAGTAGAACTGAAGACTGGCTAAAGTCCCTGGGAATGGGCCTCTGTGATAAGGTGTGTGTTGAAGGCCTGCTTCTCCTAGCTTTCTGTGTGGCACCATACTGTCTCCTCTCCTTTATTTGAGAGTGTAATAAAGTGGCTGATAAGTGGTTAGTTGCCATGATTGCCCTTTTCCAAGCTTTAAGTGTAGATGCTACGGTTACATTTAAGGAATCTCCATGGCCTTGAATTTTAATTGCTTGTGGTTCATAAAACTCCTTAGTTATGTCCCTAGCTCCTTAGCCTGAATATCACCGGGATGCGTTTTTTAACATTTTTCTATGTATTCTCTTTTCCAGTCACAATTTTACAAATAAGAGTTCCAAAACTGCTTTCAGCTTATAGTTTTGTTGGTTTTTTTCTCTACAAACAACAATTTACCAATTAATTTTGACTATAGAATTTCTGGATTCCTCCACTGTGCTTTGTGAATGTAATAAGGAACAGAGCAGAAGATATGGGAACTTAATTTTAATTCCAGATTTTTATTTTTTTTTTAAATAGCTAAATCATTGCCAAGATGTTATACAGACACTTTGACTAAAGTAAAAAATAAATAAATTACTAAAAACAGGAAGACTGAGTACTAAGATAAAGCTATTTAGCATGTCATAATCTTTTAAATTCTAGTTACCTGCTGTTTAAACCTAGGATAAAAGTGATTTCTTTGTAACATGATCCAGTCCCACAGGAAATCTGCTGACATTATAACAGTAATTTTAGACTTTGTACATTACTTACACAATATGATCAAGAACATTTCCAAGTACATTGATGAAGATTTAATATATGGTCTGTGAAGAGGAAATGTCTGGCATTGAAACAATTTCCCTGGTTCATCTTTCAACCCTAGTTTGTTTTCTTTCTCAAGTTTTAGTTGTCGGTATTTATTAACCTACATTTGACAAGACATCTTGTTTTAGTCAATCCATTCTTGTAGGTTGATCATCATTGTCCTGGCATGTTGTACAAGTTGTTTCTGACCTCAGTCCTCTGTGAACATGGAAAACAGCATTTCCTAAGTTTTAGCACAAGATTTGGGATAAACATTGCTATATTTACTGAGTGTTTGTACAGCACCAAATTATCTTCAGCTAATGACTGTTTAGTGCTGAAGTTCAGCACATCTCACAGCTGGACATTAGCTAATGAACACAAGTTGGTCTAAATGTAATAGCTGTTTATCGTCTCAAGAAAAAAACAACTAAGTTTTATCCTGGAAAGCCTGGGTGAAGCTTTTAAACCAGACAGTTTTACAGACATGCTGTCATTCCTCAAATTAAGAATATTTCTGCACCGCCTGTCCATGCTGTAGGAGCTATGAATGGTGACTCAGTAAAGGACCACTTTCTGTAGCAGTTTTTTTCAAAGGTGCTGACACAGAATGCTGTAGAGCAATATTCTGCCATGCATAAAACCAAGTCATTAAAATTGTGCGCGTGCTCTTAAAGTACAATTTAGAACAGGAGGAGTATTATTCCCTGTGTCCTGACCCAATTTGTGTTTGCATCATTATTTTCTATTTTCATAGTTCTAATTCTTTTCTATTTTCATATTAATTTATTGGTTTCAGTGGAGAGGAAACTGATTTTGTTGGTATACAATGTTGGTAGGGTCCAAGATGGCTTCCCAAGATGGCTTGTTGGCACCTTTTGTAAGCAACAAGTAATAAATAGAGAATTTTTTAATGAGTTTTGCTTAGATAGTAATCTCTGATTACTTAGTGCTATAACTTAGAAGTCATGCTATGAGAAAATTTTCACTAGAAAATAACTAGAAATGACTAGAAAATAATGACTAGAAAATAATTCTGGATGAAACAATACTGGATTTTCCAGTGAAAACTTGAACATTTGTTTCCTGAAGATTTTAGTGACTGTTTCTACTGTTTTCGTATGTGTGCTTTGCAAAGCTCTCTGTGGGCAAGCAGACAGGTGATCTGTTCAGTCAACCCCAGCTTTAAACTCTGAGAGAAGTGACAGGTGGAAGAAAGGAGAGAAAACAGGACAATAGAACATGTCTTACATAGTTAAAGAAGTGCTTGTGATGTTTTTTTCCTTTTTTGCCAGATCTTCAAACATCACCTGTCAAATAATATAGAGGAATTCATTCTGTAACCCTTGTTGACTCCATGTGGCAGAATTCAATGAGGATGTGACAGGTGTTTTGAAGTTGCTCCTCAAAGCTCACAGTTCAGCTCTTGCTTCCCTGGCTGAAAACATCGTCACTGCCAAAAATCTGTCAAAGGTGGTAACTAATTTTCAGGATGGGAACTGAAAAGATTATGATGGCCCATAGATATCTCTTCCAGTTCTTGATTTCAAATATTCAGTGTTTCATTTTGCTCATAGGGTGGATTTGTTGTGAAATGAATCATACATTTACATCTCTGCATTCTGGCTGAGATCTTACTCGTAGCACTATGCATCAGATGTTAAATACAATATTCACAATGGCATGACAATCCATTGTATATATTGAGGTTCATGAATCCTTCATCTCTGTCCTACATATAACAAAGGAAGTGATCTATGCTGTCCAAAATGAAACCTAAAGTAGTGCTAAAAGGTAAAAAGCAAAATATGTTTGGATACCTAAGATCAGGAGTGTCTTATTATGTCTTAGAAGTGGCTTATGTCAAGTGTCCCTTGGAAGAAATACTGAGAATTGGGAGAAGAATCACAGTTTATTAATAGCTTATTGGTGCCTGAGTAGCTTTTCTTGGCAATACGTCATGGATGCAAAACAAATTCTTGAGTGACTAATGTCTTTTTGCTCTCATTTAATATTATCAAGTGGTTATTACATGATTGTCTGGTGGAAGAACATTATGGGATGAAGTTTTGGCCCTTTTACTTTCCTTAGGTTATTGTTCCTACCAAGAGTTTTCTTGCAAGTTGGGCAAGGTGCTTACTTTTGTACAAACTAGTGAAGGATGGCTCTCAATATTTTCACTTTTAAACATAGTAAAGATGCTGCTTTAGTTACAATTTAAGCTCTCACTTCAGCTTCTTTTGAAGTGTATTCCAATATGTATGTACGTATATATACCTATCTCTCACCATTGTGATGGATACACGAAAAGCTTACTGGGACTTTATTGTTTAGAATTTACTTTTGGTTGTGTAAGGCAAAGTGGAAAGCAGAGATAATGGCAGTTCTGTGGGTGGCTTTGCCTGATGCCATCTATGTCAGTGAGAAAAGGAACCAGCCCTGCCCAAGCCAACCTTTTGTCCTGCCCCATACCCTCCTCACTTTTACACCAGCAGAAGTGTCTGCACAGCCAGTCAGTGAACAAATCCAGCAGCTGAGCACGACTACAGCTAACCCACAAAAAAAAAAACCCAGAAGTTAGTTTTAACCTTGATCAATTCCCTATCCCAGGTCCTGGCATGACTGATGAATGCAATCTGCTATGCAGTACTAGAGGTCAGCCAAGAAAGAGCAAAAAGCCTGTCAGAGCTTATTAGGAGAAGATAAATTTCTGAGTAGAGAATCTTTCTTCAGTGACATTATAGCATTGTTTTCACTGCTGTTTTCCAGAGCGTAGGACACCTTTCTTTTTTAAAAAAAATAACGAATCTAGTTAGATTTGTGTCAAATTTTTGTGCGTGTGTGTGAAAGGGCTTTTTTCCTGTCTTTTAGGGTATTTGCAATAAAGAGAATGAAGTTTCAGTCTTGGTAGAGTACGCTAATAGAAGAGGAACAGTAAAAGCTAGGTGTCCTACCTTGCTAATGCCAGTTTAATTTCATCAGCTGTAGACATATAGGAATCTCTGGTGTGGTGTGGTGTTTTACTGGAGATTGTCATGTTGCTGTCATGGGACATTTGTCCCATGTAGCTGGGGTTTGAGGCAAAGCATAGCTACCCATTCACACAGCCCAATATCGGCAAGAATTTTCAAGTCAAATTTGGTGTGGAAGTAGAAACATAATCATTAGAATTTAAATTCTTCTGACAATGTTTTGAGCTTATTCCCACTCTGTAAGCGAAGCAGCCTGCTGTTGGAAGGAGGTTTGCTAAGATTCTTAAACTAAATATGGGTTGTTTTGCCATGCAGCTTGGATAAACGTATTTGAGGTATGTTAAGATAACTAGCCTGGATCCTGCCAATTGTGAAGGCATGGTTTGCGAAGTAAAACCTGATCAAGGAGCTAGGTGAGAGCTTCAGTGTTTTGCTGTGCTGAACTCGACATTATTGTAGCTGTCAATACTGAATTAGCTACACCAAGGCTAACTTGGACGTGTTTACCTGAACCGCAGGGACTTCAGCAGACATGCCCATTGTGTACTTCCAGCAAATATGAGAGAAACTATAATGCAAAGTACTCATTAGAAGATAAACAACAATTCAGTTTCTGGCATCAGCAAAACTTAATGGGATTCATGGGGGTTAGGGAAGGCATTCCAATTTGAGATGACAGTCTGCTAGCCAAAGTAGAGGCTGTGGGCGGGAAGTTGTGCTTGGCTCTTTCCATTGATTATGTCCAAGGTGAAAAACAGAAACAAAGATCTAGTCAGCCCAAAAGCCAAGGTAGTCTGGGGCTTGATTTTACTTGAGCTATACCAATGCCAAACACTTGAGAGTGAAATTCAGACACCATAGCACTCACTGAGAAACATTCATTTCTGCCCTTGATTTGCTGGGCAAAGATGTTGTCCAGTGTGCTTAGGAGAGGAAGACTGGCTTTTTTGTGGAAAAAAGTCCACTTTTCTCTGCTTTCTTAAAAGGGAGAAACTTCCTGGGCTACCTGGAAAATCAGTGCCTTTTCACTTGGCAGCTATATCTTGAGCAAACTTTTCAGGCTGTTACAGGAAACAGATGTATGTTTTAAGATCTGTCATTACGTATTTATCTATTGTGTATGTGTGGCCTTGCAGCAGAAAAATGTTCTGTACCAACAGTATCTGCATCTTGTTTTATATAATGCCTATAATATTAATGGGATAACATTAGAGACAGCTTTAAAAATAAGTAGCGTATCATTTCATGTTAGTGTTCACTGCTTTCAAGGTCTATATTTAGAAATAAGCATGTAAGCCTCTTCTGCTTGGGCCAGTAGAGATAACACAAGAAAACTATAAATGTTGGGTTGCCTGTGTCCTGATTTCCCATGCAGACCCTCAAAAATGCAAATTGTTGAGCCAGCTCTGGTTATAGGTGTTGACAAATAGGTAGGGAGTTTTTTTCTCTCTGTGATGGCAATTCTTTCCCTTCCTTGCTCCTAACCCATGGGCATAAACTCAATAAACTCAATAAACTTAGCAATAATAGACTTGTTACCTTCAGTATTTTTTTTTCCTTTACAGGAATCTAAATATATTTTCTTCATCAAAGAAAAGATCGTGAATGAGAGTGACTACTTTATAAAACAAGACATTATAAAAAGAAAGGAAACCGTGTTTGAATGCCTAAGCTTTCTGCAGGCAGCCCAATTAGCAATAAAGGAGCTTTGACTTTATGGAAAAGCTATGATGGTAACTCTATTAGAATTAAAAAAGACAGACTATTTTCAGTCTTTATCCCTTTAAAAATCTTATGGCCATTTGCATTTTTTTTTTACTATTGAATTTCTAACCTATTCATCAAGAGACAGACACTTTACACATTAAATTATGCTTTTGTGTGTGTGTATTCAATAGGTCCTTTCACTCCCGTAAATCCACTATTAGTCCTATTACAGTGTTTGCTTACGTCTTTTCTGTGTCAGGAAGCTTCTTGCTATTCGAGTCTGCATGAAATAACAACATTTCCTAATTTCATGCAGTCCTAGGATATCAGAGCGACCCACTGAGCATTTGTTCAGCTGGGGAATGAACTGTATGAATTCCTTGGTCCTTCACCCATTGTATGTGCTCGGGCACCCGGTGTGGGAGAAGTCCCAACTTTCCCATCGCAGCAACCCTGCTAGATGTTCCCCACCCCCTTCTGCTCAGCAAACAGCACGTACCTAAAATGTCTTTGGTGGTGATGGAGGCTCCCTGTCTTAATTTTAAACCCGACATACCCAGTGTAGTGGTGTAATTCAGGCTTTGTCTGTCACGCAGCCTGTGTCCTGGGATACAGGAGGGCAAGGCTTGAAAAGCCTTAGGTTCTTCTTCCTCTCCCCTTCATTATCCCAGCAAGTAAGTGCCATGTACTCATGAGTCATTTATGTATGATGTTTTTTTCCAGGTAAACTACAGCCACAAGAGCTTGGAAATGCATACATTTAAATATATTGAAAGAATTTTAAAATTAGCATGACATATACCAAGTCCCTTGAGAGTGACTGAGTGAGGTTCTTTCTCTCGGAGAGACTGCGGTTTAATAAAAGCACCAGGACTCCATAATAGATTTTATGTCTGAAATGTAAAGTTCCAAACTTACTGCACACTTCCAGAATGACCATATATCATCATTAAAACTGGGCAGATAGTGAGAAATTATTTGTAAACATGACTTAATTAGATGCACACTACTGAGTCATTCTTTTCTTTTAAAGGTTTGGTGAGAAGCAGGCAGGAAAAAAAAGAGACTGAATGAGCTTCGCAGCCTTAATTTGGTCAGCCAGGCTTTTTCAGATGGAGAGAGAAGAATGAACAGCCTATGCCTTTGCAAACTCAAAACACATTGCCTTAATTCCTCCAGTTCATCACTCTGATGTTCACCTTATATACAGCATGGGAGTCTGGACAAAGTTAGCGTCCCTTGTCCTGCTACAAGTAGCAGCGTTTTGTGTTATATTGGATGAAGTTCATTCAAAATAACTCTTCATCAGTCTTGGAGCTTGGGCAGCAGCTGGGTATTTGAACAACTGTTAGGGGCAGTGTAAAGTTTAAAGAACACTCTAAAAGTGCAGCCTTGAATCCCGTGCAGTGTGGAAGGCTGACATGAGGCACAGTATATGAATGACAAAAACCTCTAAACCTTTTTGCAGGGGAATGGAGCTTTTGTGAGGTATTTTAGGCAGCAGGGGGGAAATACCAACCTGAATGTAAATTTTGTGAAGATAAAATAATTTTCAGCAGCTCTAAAAGGCCAGCATGCTTTAGTAAGATATTGGAATTCTTATAATATCAATGTACTTTTAGAGATAACAGTAGGTTATACAGCCTGTAGGGCAAACAAGGATAGGAGATATCCTAACATTCTGAGATTTGATGCTGCAGCTCACTCCAGAGAAACAGAACTTACTTCAGTTCCAAGGGCTTCAGAACCAGGCACAATATAACGTAGAGAGAATTAAAAAAGAATGAACTCAGAATTCTGTTACTGTTTTCTTTATTCTGCTAGCCAGCACTTTCCAATTATGGCTAAAATGTTAATATTCCAGGAACAGAAGAAAAGACCTTTTCTGGGCAGCTGTTTCCATAGCTTTTGCCTCATTGCGTCCTCTTTTAATAATAGTAAATGGAGATGGCTTTTGAAAGTGTGATAATTGCCACACTAGCTTAAACCTGATAAAAGAAGAATAATGAATTTATTTTTCAGGCAATCGGGCAATTTAAGCATGTATGATGTATCCTGTATGATGGCCAGGAAGGTATCAGATTTCACAAAGTGCTGTGAAATACCAAAGGACCAAGAACATTGTAATGAAAACAGACAAAATTCTGGTATCGGCTCCTGGAAAGTAAAATCACACTGAGGATGTCACCTCGGTGTTGCAGCTTTCTGACTCTGATAGTCTGCTTGATCAGTTTGCACTAATAAGCAAAGATCTGTTTTATGCTACGACTCTGAGCAATCAGGCAGCAGAGAAGCAAAGATTTCTTTTCTCCCAGGACTGGAATATAGTGGAAATATCTGAGTGTACGTTATGAAGTGTGTTAGCATTACTACTATTGCAAATCTCTTGTTCTTTCACAAGTAGGTTTAGCCTATTATCACAGCAGGGTGATACTCTGTTGTGAAAAAGCTATTAGAAACAGTGGGAGAAAGGTGCCGTAGCTGCTATGCTGTGCTGCAGAAAATCAAGTTCAACTCTGATACCAACATTACACTTTCTAATGATGATATTAATTGCATTCAACTGACAAATATTTTAAACAAATACAGTGGACTGGTTCCACTAGGTAAACCCGGTCACTCTAATAATAACACTTGGCCTTTTTATACATTCTTAGTGCTTCGTATCTACCAATTAGTCAATACAACATTCTTATGAGGTAGGTGGCTAGAATGCAGTACTCCTCCTTTACAACAAATAAAATGAGTCAAAAAGGCAAATGACTGCCCAAGTTCATGCAATGAGAGAGTTGCAGAATTGGGATTAAAGCTGTGAGGAATTTATGAACGTGCTGCTTCATCGGTGATACTTGTTCTGCACAAATGGCAAATAAACAAAGAGGAATGCAAAGTTCCCTGCTGATAGAGAGATGAAATCTAGATTATTTTTTTTTTAAGAGCAGAGTCTCTTCAGTAGAACTGTAAGTATTTTGTTTAAATAGTTTAAAAAAGCTACTCTTTAGCTATTCTGCATTACTTTTCCAGCTCAGCATAAAACAAAACAGATATAGAAAGAATAGCACCTAGATCATGAACCAAAGTAGAGATGTTAGTAAAAAAATCAACAAGGACCTTTAAAATATCTGAATCTGAATGGTGACATTTTGTCTGCTGCCTTATATGACGTATCTTCAAGACAATGTTGAATATGTATTTTTATTGAAAAGATCAAAGCATACTTCTGAAACCTTTAAAGGAAATTGTGGCTTCTTCACCCCCTCCCTTTTAGTGAAAAGAAGACGGAGCTGATAACAAAGCAGAGTACTTGATAGACATCAGTGGTACAGGTAGTAACATGGTAAATGTCCTGAGAACTTTTTGATAATCCAGCCAATCTGTACCTGTAGGGTGCTGTATTTGTATGAATTTTTGTCTGGGTGGAATAAGACATATCTGGTTAATTAAACATCCCATCAATGATGGGAAATACAAAAGACATGAGTAAAGGTATCCAATTGTTATAAGGTATCCTAAAATAATATAATAATTTTTTAAAATCAGTAAATTTTTGCAGATTAGGCCAATAGACTGCTTATGTATTGTGTCCAAAATGTTTCTAGTATCTGGTTTAACTCACAGCTAATACAGGAATCTCCCTTGGACAGGAGAGATCTTGACCTTTTAGGTCAGATTATGTTTTGCTTTCTTAAATTGAAAGTTAAATGACCCTACTGGGAGAGGGAAGTGGTTGAGGTTCATTGGACTTCAGTTCAAGGCTCGATTTGGGTGCCTACACTCAGCTCACATACCCTGGCGTTTCCCACCTGGCCTCCAGCTGCCAGTGCAGCGGGGCACTGGTTTCTCCTAGATCCTCCTGGCTTATCTATGGCCCTAAATAAATAAACTCTGCCCTAGGAGTCCGCCATGCAGATGTCAACTTCAGCTGAGTTGGTCACTGTAGTGCTCTCTGTAGTGAGTGCAAGGAGCGGAGTTGTGGAGTGAGGCTAGTCTGACCTATTTTAAATGTTTTCCTTAGGATGAGAAGAATTGCACCCCGGAGTCTATGGAGCATTAGCTCCTTCTCCATTGACTGGAGCAGGCTGGGCAGGCTAGCTCTGGTGTGTTTACACTGGAGACACGTGTCGTTAATCATATGAATCTTGTCGAGTGTGACTGAGCACAGAGCAGCCTGGAGCAGTTTGGGGCAGCTGATCTATCACTTTGTTATTGGTTTCTTGGGACATCACTTTGCATTATGTCTGAATTAAACTGCAGAATCCCGTCTGTGCCCAAGCTGGTGTGCAAGGAGGAAACCTGCCACAAGGTTCTCCAGGCACAGTGTATTCAGCTGTTCTGTAGGAAATTTTGATCCTTTTTTTTTTTTGACCATTGTAGACCCAGAGGAATTTTTAAGCATAGAATTCAGAATCATGGTAATCAAAGGAATCCTGAGGTGGCAAGAACTTATAATCAGTTCAGCTGCCATTTTCAGTCAGAATTTATACATCTATACCACTGATTAATATGGCTGCTGACTTCACCAATATTAACAGGCCTTGCTGAAGAGATATTATTACATTAAGGGTGATTAAAGATATACTGCAAGAAGTAATGATTCACAGAACCATACTTGTTATTGAAATGTTGACAACATTGATATCAGGATTTTAATATCCTGCTTGGTAATTAAACTTCTGCCTGGCAAAGATTTCCTCTGGGTCTGCTGTATGGGAACCAGATATTACCTCTGAGTTACTGCAGAGAATTATATTCATGTACTGGTCAGT
Source organism: Tringa tobata (assembly GCA_033628505.1). Lineage (NCBI taxonomy): Eukaryota > Metazoa > Chordata > Aves > Charadriiformes > Scolopacidae > Tringa > Tringa tobata. The sequence goes on along the minus strand of JAHREE010000163.1, from coordinate 2,825,190 downwards.
GAAAGATTGCCACTAGTGCTTTATTCTTGGTAATGTTTCATAAAGATGAGCCCAAAGTTACAAAGAGCAGCTGCCAGCTGAGGAGAAAAAATCAGGTTCTCTACTCTTTGAGTCTTCCAGCTTGTCTTCAGTTTCAGGCAAACATGCTTTAGGGTACTCTGTGCTGTCAGGCTTTCATTTGATATGGGTGGTGGTGGTGGGTGACTAAGGAAAAGAGAGAAGCTTTATAAAAGAAAACATCAAAGAATGATGAGCTCCTTGCAGATGTCAGCGTTGTACAGCACATTTTACATGAATTATTGGTGTTGTCGACTCTTCTGCTGGAGCAGAGAGAAGAATGGGCTCTGCTTCAGTTCACTGCTCGATTCTTGATTTCCCTTAAAATAAATGAAACAAAAGACAGCTTATTAAAGAGGAGGCGTTGTTTGGAGGCTGCCATGGAACGATAACTGCTATTTTACTGTTTTTCTAATGGATTTCCTATTTTTTCAGGCCTTTTATTTAAAATATCTTTAGTGTGGCTTCCTAGGGGAAGAAGGGTTGTAGTAACACGCAACATTTCTCTGCACAGCTTTCCAAATCCTCATCTGGAGGCAGTCTGTTGACTAATACCAATCCGATGTAACAGAAAGGGGAAGTGCTGTGAAAAATCATAATTTCCTATATGGTGGAAGAAAACATAAAGCCAGGCTGAAAAACCAGGCTCTGCTATATCCGTGTTGAAAGAAAGACTGCAGAGAGAATTCAGACACCGGGTAATTCACATGCAACAGAGAAAGTAGCAGCTATCCTGTTTTTTGAAAACACACCCTTTGTTGGTCAGAATTTGTTAGATTCCAGAGATGAAATTCATATAAGCTGATTTTAAACATCTACAGTGTGGACAGCTATACCTGAGCTGTTCAGCCTGGAGTTCCTTCAAATCATTGGAGAAAAGTATGCAAATTGTGCCTTGTTTTGTGTGGCTTTTTTAGGATAGGAAGAGTGATTTTTAATAAGGGTCCTGTCAAGAGTTTCTAGGAAGCTGTTGCCTCCAGCAGTCAGACTGAAAGGACTCAGGTATGCCACAGGCTTTGTCATGTCTGCCAGGCATATCTTATATATCCTAGGGTATGTTACATGGCACTAAATGCCTGTCCTTGAACATCTAAGTCATAGAATCATTCGGGTTGGAAAAGACCCTTGGGATCGAGTCCAACCATCAACCCCACTCTACAAAGTTCTCCCCTACACCATATCCCTCAGCACCACATCTAAACGACTCTTAAACACATCCAGGGATGGTGACTCAACCACCTCCCTGGGCAGCCTATGCCAATGCCCGACCACTCTTTCCGTGAAAAACTCTTTCCTAATGTTCAGTTTAAACCTACCCTGTTGGAGCTTGAAGTCGAGCCCCCCCAGTCCTAAACTCAGTCAGTGCTTCCCGAATGCATCTTCTTGTGCTGCTGTCCCCACGCTGCGACGGAGCACAAAATGCTTCCCCAAAAACTTTGCTTTACTTCTCGTGCTTCTGGGTGCTACCCAGAGTATCTTGGCTGAGTGTGTCCCCTGCCTTCCCCGCCACAGCACAGCCCTCCTCCTGCCAGCAGCAAAAGCCAAACTCGGTGGTATAAAACTTTTAAAGCATACTAACTCAATCCCTGTCAAGAATCCTTTTGAAGCACAATGAACGAGGTATCGGATAACTGTCTGTAACTGGCAGAACTTTATTGGAGAAGGGGAAAATAAAATCAGCTATAATTATGGGAATCTGCATGGCCGATGACAGGTGAGATTACAGGAGTCTTTGCCCTTTCCCTCGCTATGCTGGGCAGCCGTGCTCTTTGCTGTGCTCAGTGCTAACTGGGTTCACCCTTAATGGTGCCACTTGATGTTCCTCACCAGCTTCTCCTGCCTGGGTTCACTGTTAGCTGCTTGTGGAGCCCTGCTCATAGCCAGCCCCATGGTTTCTCAGCAGTGGCAGAAAGGAACAACTTGCTGAACGGAATTGTTCTCTTCCCTTTATATGTCCTCCCATCCCAGTGTTGTCCACCCGGAGGTGAAGGCACACTTTCCACCCCACAAAGGCACACTCCTAACTGTCCAGGTGGGTATTCTTTCCCTAATTTTATTGTAACTACTATATATACACACATGCATATATCTCAGAGCCAGCAAAATCTACCAGAGTAGCTCTTCTGCCACCAGGTAAATGAAAAAAAAAAAAAAAGGCCTTGTTTTCTGTCTCCCCAGTGAATCTTGTACAGGATATGAATGTTCTGCTCTTTCTCAAACATCAGCCCCCACTCAGAAATGAGACCAGATACCTAATTCCCATTGATTTCCAATTGGTTTCAGTGCAAGTTGAACGCCCAGATGGAAATTAGATTCCCAAGTCTCTTTATGAATGTGGATCTTGCTTCCTGTTCTCACAAGACCAAGTTGAGGAGGAGGAGAATGGAAAAGGAGAAAGAAAAATAAATTAATATTTTTTTGGTAATGTGAACTTATTTTCTGAACTATTTTCCAGGTTAGTTTGAAATTTATTTTGAGGCATTTCAGTCTCTGCATACCGAAAACGTCATTCTAAGTGGCTAGTGAGAATTGTATTATTCCAGTCACAGATGGGAAAGGCAGTATACAAAAAAACTATGCCTGTCATTATTTAAATCTTAATGTCAGGTTTCTAGGGATTTATGTGTGGCTGAGTTTAATCTTGAAGTGGGAAGTTCTAATGTTCTGTGTGTAGATGTTATAGGTAACTTATAATGGTATGTATTTTAATGGATTGCTAGATTGAGGCTTTATAGAACAGTTTTGGCATTATTGTTTAGAGTGACATTGCATAATTATATAATTTTGAATTCAGAAGGACAAAGTACTCTTTTTCCTTTGATAATAGCATATTTAACAGGTGTATTCTAGACTATTAATTCTTCCACAAGAAATGCCTTATAGCTTTATCTAGTAGTTTTTATGTCAATCTGAAAATGAATGGGTAAAACTTGAAAGACATAAAGGAGAATGATCATAATTATGCAAATACAACTTTGCAATGAAAGGAGGAGTTTTTGCTCTCTAGTGGGGTCTGGCAAGATTTTATGTAGCAGAGGTTTGGAAGATTGTGTAGATAAATGGTAATGATCTCTACACTTCAGTATTTAAATCTGCAGCTCATCCATTTTAACAGGATTCTTTGGACAGAGGACTCCTTTCAAACTTTTGTTTAGACTTCAGAAAGCTGAACATCTGATTGAGCCAAGGTGTCCCACTGAGCTACAGAAAGACCAGTTTTCTGTGGCTGACAGCACACAGAAACCAGTATGGCTATCACGACATCCAGCTGCCTTTGATGCCTCAGGTCTATTAACTTTGTATTATTTATAGCTTCATAGAGCAGGAGTTTGCTTCCTCATGAGTCTGAAAGGAGGTCTGAACTCTTGCCTCTTAGTCTGTAATAAAAATAGTTAATACGTTTTGTCACAATATCTTCTTGCTCTGAGGTTAGTGTGTAAGTATATGCATGTTATGTGTACCTAAAATTAGCAATGTACACATTGATAATTTTATGTATCACAGTCTTGCTTGAGTAGACCACGTGTCACGATGTCAGCAGCCTGGAAGGTTTTGTGTTTACTGTGTCGTTATCAGCTTAAAATTATTGTTGTTGATGGGGGCAGGTTTTAATTTTTAAGGTGTTGATAGATATGGCGGGATGTTATTGCAAGAAGTGAAAAGGCCACTCACTCAGAGGACACATCCAGGGTTTTGAGGGAGACTGACAGAAATGGTGTATCTAGGGAAGAGTTAGTGAACTCAGTTTAAAGCCGTCAACGTACAAGGTCCTCCCAGTGGACTTTATTAAATATTTTGACAGGATTTGAAGCCGGGATTAACACTTCCACTTTGTTGCAAAGAGAAGGCGGAGGATCAGGTTCCTTGGGCTGCTTTGGCAGCTTTGCACCGTGTCAGCAACACAGAGCAATAATAAAGCTAGCTTAACTGGCCCCTTAAACCTGGTTTGCAGCTGCTTCGCATCGCTGGAGTGGTACAAAGCAGCCGGTATCCACTGGTGAGCCTGGCCCTGCACGCTTGGTAGTCTGCTGCTGATGCTGGTAGCCGCAGGATGGTTGTGAATGACCCCATTGTGAACTGTGTGAGTGATGTTTGGTAGCGTTAGGGCTGGACTGCTGGCAAGGAAGAGTTGCTAAATTTTATTCTCTAACGAGTACATGGCTAAGAGCCCTTTCTGAATGGCTGTTTCTCATTTGTTTCCCTTTGAAGCAAAGGAAGGTATCAAAAGGCAGAGAAAAGCTTTGATGGTGCTGGAGCTGAACTGATTTGCAGTGAAACTTAAGGTCATTTTTTTCCTAATGTTTCTTGTGTCCTGTCCAGTGTTTCTCTGCTTCACAGAGCTTTTTGTGAACGCCTTTGGACCGAGTTTCTCTTAATACAGCACACTGTTCAATAAAAGGGGAAAGCCTCTGTCCCTCCGCCGCCTTCTCATGGCTGCTGCTCTGGTCTGAAATGGCTGACACAGCATCACCATGCATCAACCCTTTCTGCATCGACTGTTACCAAAGTGCTGTTTCGTTATTCCCAGGTATTTCCATGGCCTGAAATCACAAGGATGCCAAAGCTATGTGTGACTTGGGGGCAAACCTGTGGGTTCGACTTGTGACAAGGACAGGTATCCTTGTTTACTTTCCCTGGAGATCTTTTCTGGAAATATTTGCTTCCTAATACAAATCTATGTGATCTGTGTTGGTGAATTCTTGTGCAGTGAACTTGTCCTCCTTACAGGCTGGGATGTGAACAAAACCTTTAAGTTCATGTTGCTGATCTTCCCTCATGCAGTGAAATATCTGCATTGTGAGCTGAGGAGACATTATATAGTGGCTTCAATAGGCTTTCTCTGGGTGGAGGATGCCGATGGGTGGAGGCCGTGCTCCAAGCTGGAGGCCAGTAACACCTCATTTGGAAATTCCTTGCAGGGATCTACAATCCCAGAGTGTGCATTGGTTTGTTTAGAGATTGGATGAAATGTAACAAACTTAATATCCACAAATGCCGTCAAACTTTAGCTATTTGTGTATTCACTAATGGGGCAGCTGAAAAGTCACTTTGGCACTAAGAAATCATCTTTTGGCTAAGCAGCGACCGTTTCAACTAAACTGAACTCAAACTTAGAGCAAAGGCACTGGAAAACTACCTGGGACCTTCTTTCTCTTCCTCTAAAGCTCCCATTCATCATAGCGCACAGCATCTTGCTGGCCTCCTTGCTAAGCTGGGGTAACTGGGAAATGTCAGTATTTAAAATTGCCTTTTCTCACCTCCCGCTTCTAAAGAAGCAGCCCTTCTTTTCGAGCAAAGAGCTATCCGCAGCAAACACTGAATGAGAACATTTGTCACAGCTAGCCATTTGTCAGCTCCAATTGGGATTACTGTATAATGCCCTTCCTGCTGGTCACAATATGGCTCAGGCTACCACATACTCCAGTTCCCATAGTGATTGCTGGGCTCCTGGTGACTCTTTAGTGTCCTGGTTCACTCTCCAGAGCTACCGGTGCAGCAGTCCCTGCTTATTTTAAAGAGTCTTTTCCAGTTTGATTTTTTGACTGTCATAGCAGACCAAGAAATAAGGATAAGGTTTATAAGTACCTGGATCAAAGTTTTCTCTGTTGGAAAAAAAAAAAAAAGAAAAAGCTATGAAACCAAATTTCAGAGCAGAATAAATGAATCCAGTTCTCTAGAGGTGGCTGCATAATGTTCCTCTCTCTAACACGGTGAGAATGATGCTCTCAGCCTCTCAACATCGGCAGCCCTTTTTATCCCAAATCCACCCAAACAAAGGAGGAAAGAAAATACGGCAAGCAAAAAAACCCCGACACAAAAAACAACACACAAGGATACTCTTAACAGCATTTTGACAATGGAAACAGGGGAAGTGTTGAATACTGCACAAAGTCATCTGGATACCTAGACGTTGGGTACAGAGTGGGAGATAATAAGACAGAGGGATGATGACAGTGATACAACACAGCGCATTAATAATTATGATTATAACAATAATATAATAAAAGTAATAATTCTCTTTTGTGGTTGTCCTGTAATGCTCTCTCCTGCAGGATGTTGGTGTGGCACGTACCCACTTACTGTGTAAGAAAGAGAGAGCAGCAGAGTAAGGTGGGGGACAAGTCTCCCGCATTAAAATGGGTTGGCTGACGAGGCCAAGAAGTGTGTGAAAAGCCCCGCAGCACACACTCAGTGTGCTCCAGTTTACACCAGAGGACAGCTGCCACACGGACGGCCCGGGCTCGGAGGGGTGCGAAGCTGCTTTAAGCCACACGTGCTGTCCCTCGTGAGCCGGCCTGTGCACGGTTGCTGTGAGCAAAGTCTCCTCCTGCCAGCCCAGCCCAGAGGGACAGGACGAGGCAGATTGCGAGGAAGGGGTCTCATTGTTGCCTAAGAGTCTTTTTGATCCTTTCGGTTAATTATATATCAGGTTTTGGAATACGCTGTCATCTTGGAGAGCTGGCTTGGGCTATCACCATCTCAGAAAAGCTTTGTCTTCTGCATGTGGTGCTTTTGGAGTAGATTGGAATGCAAACGATTTAGCTTACTATATTTTTTTCCTAAAAATCCAAATGCAAAATGGATACTTCAGATGAAGGGTCCTAGCTGAATAAGTCTGGCACCAGTCCAGTTCTTCAAAAGGAAAGGACTGTGCTTGTTTTCCTTGTCCATAAGTGTTGCACAGGAGTCTTTGTATATTAAGATTCTCTGTAGAGACCACTAATCCTGAAAGACTGCAATGTGAGGGAGCAGGTTTCCACATCCTGCATGTGTGCCAAGGGTGGATAAGGCAAAACAGTTCTCTCTCTATCTTAGTTTTTCCCATGGGGGCATAATCACCTGACATACAGTAAAATTTGTAGGGCAGCGTGTCTTGTTCAGTTTTAGCCTTACCTGAGAATGAATGCCCTGCCTGGTTCTTTACTCTGTGCTTTCTTGGCATCATATTTGTACACTGGGAAATTTATTTGCTTTTATGATTAGAGGCGGTGGAGGGTGGGAGGATGGACGGCCAGGAGTCAAAAGGATGCTTCTGAGTGGGGATCATTGGCTCAGTGTGGTAACGGGCTTTCACATCCGTGACTTAAAATGTTCACAAGTTTTACAGTGGAAAGATAGTAATGGGCAATGATGTGATCCAGATTGCCGTCACAAAACACCAAGCTCTCTGTTTCTGATTTCTGTTGCCCTCTGTATTAAAAAAAAAATATGTACAGGCAGTCTTGTCTCTAGCTACAAAAAAGCTGAAGTGTTGTTTTCCGCGCACTTAAAAAATATGAATGCAATGGCGCTTGCGGTGGATAACTGCTGATTTTATCAAATAATCTTAGATTTGAACAGCATGTTGGTTACATATACAAGGAACCCTAAAAAACCTCCAACCTTCTCTTGAAATTCTTATTTTGTTCCCAAACAGAAATAACTGTTGCTGTGGAAAACAGATTATCTAGGATATGTTTCACAGATTTATTATCCAATCCACAAAAGAACAATTTTTCATGTTGGTGTTTTTTTTTTTTTATTTTTTTCCCCAAAGATTAGTGATCTGTGTTTGCTAAGGAAAAAAGTCTCTCACTGTGATCTTAATTCTGTTTCTTTGTAGTGAGTTGGGCACCACCCTGGAGAGTCACAATTATTTTGATGGAAGATTTTCAGAAAATGCGTATCAGTCGTGGAATTAATTCAGCGCATCTCTCTTGAAAATGAAATCTCTCATGAAAATACTGATAACAATATCGTATTTGTGCTCTCGTCTTTCATTTTAAAGTATTCAATAATTTTGCTCGTATTATTCCTAGTGGCTGAAATGTGCTGAAGTGACAATTCACTTTACAAGTGTCACTTAGAGAGTGCACTGGAGCAGACTTTGGAGTGATTCGTATCAACCGCTGTGTGCTTTGGTTCATATCTCCATAGGGTATCTCTAAGGTCACTTGATATTTAGACAGCTAAGTACATATTTGCATGTACTTTTATGACAATTCTGTGTGAATTATGGTTAATATATTTGCCAATGTAGGCAGAAGTACTATTTCATACAAATGGAGCCCTTGTCATACCTAAGGTGATGCATCTGAGTAGCATGATTTGAATAACGTATCTCTATCACAATGTACAGTTTTTACAGCGTGTAGTTCAACAGGAGTTCCCTGGCTGGTTAGCATAGTTATGGTGATAGAAACATAAAGAAGTGAAAATGCAGCAGCTTTTCTTCTTACCTTGTAAAAAACATAACCAAGAAAGCAAATAATCTGTCAGTCTGCAGATTGAGAAGATGTGGCTATGTATCATCAAAATCACAGCAAGCTTCATTTCCCTGCTACTTGGAGGAAATTTGTAAGGTAAGTAAGGAGGTAGTTTACATCTTCATTTTCTGCCCCTAGAATTTTAAAAGAGTTGACAGTTTTTAATTTATAGTTCACCTTCCTTTACTGAAGGCAGTATCCTTTCTCTTACTCTGGTTTCTGCTTCTAAAACTATAAAATCATCTATGGGCATGAGATATTAGAAGTGTTCCTATCACTGATTAATTTAGTCACTTTCTCTCTGCCAGAATTTTGCCAACAAAAGAGGAGTTGTTTTTTCTTTAATCCAGCTAGGTAGCAGGAACAATTGTCATATTTTAGGTAAGGCTGAACATGAAGCTAAAATACCAGGATTCATTGTCCAGGGTCGTGTACGGCCTTTTTAAAAATACTGTCATGGAAAAGATATTTCCTCAGAGATTTCATCAGAAATATAACTGTAAGTGTAAAATTGGCATTTAAACATTTGGGAAGCAAAATGTTTATACCCGTAAGCTGTTAACCTTAGAATCAATAACACTGATTTCTCACAGGGTCTGCAAAACAAACTCGTGGCAGCAGTTTCCAAAGTGGTGTGCGTTATAAAAAATCCTTAACCTGTAGGCTGCACCATAACTGACTTCCAGAGAGTGGTAATCAGATATGGACATTTTTATGTAGAATATTCCCTTTACTGTGACATCACTCAAGATGTTCACAACAGCTTCATTAAGCTCAGCAGACACTGTTGGCTGCAACGGTTTAATGAGCCAATGAACATTTAATTGTGGTCGGCTGTCAAAGCATGTGTGACGAAGTCCACACTAATTAAGGGCAATATACAATCTCTGAATCCGTGCAGTAGAAAATACCTGTGGTAAGCAAAATATTAAAGATTAATGTCAAAGCATTGGTAAGGGCAAATATGGCAAACTGACTTAGTTTTAGATGGGTGTGAAAGTGAAATTCCTTTTGTGTTCAGTGACCTGTTTTACAGAGTATCTGAGTGTGAATTTCACATAAATTTCATTTCACCTAGCCTCCCTCATAAACAGTGCATTCATTTAACTCCTTTGCCACATTTAAAAATGAAACGTTCAGAAAACAGTTGCCTACATGCACCACTAATATCTTCTGTTTCTGAAAACACTGAATCCTATGGAAAGAATTCCTACATTGTCTACAAGTCTAGTATGCAGAGTTATTGAGCTGTCTTTTGTCAAGAAGCAGCATATTATTCTTGCAACAGTAATTCTTAAAGTTTTGCTTTCTCAAGAAAATGACAGAAGTTCTGTCCAACTAATTAGAGAGGTTGTTTACTTTTTTATACTTTCCTACTTGTAGTAGACAAGTGCAAAAAGAAAGATGTGCTGGATAAGTAAGACAAATGAAGTGCATATGGAATACAAAGCAGAAAGGTAGAAATAATTCAAAATGTTAAACAATGTGTCCAGAAAACAAAGGGAAAAAAAAAATATGTTCCAGCAAATATGGGAAAAAGACTAACGAATATGAGCAAACTGGAAAAGAATTGTTCAGTGACAAATTACATGAGATAAAAATTCATTGTCCAAACTAAAGAAGGCTGAGCTGACATGAGAACCAAGTTCATAACTGGCTGAGCCACATGTTTACAACATTAATCAGTCTATGCATTTCTTGTTCATATTCTTGAATGTGAAAATGAAGTCCAATTTAATGTTAAGTTATTCCAAATTGTTTCATTAATTGAAGTGTGATCTGATAATACATCACTATAACTCTAACTAGAGTTATCAGATTTCCCAGGAATGGTAATTTACTAGATTAAATTACAGATACTTCCACAAAAAAAGAGCACTAAGCAACTATTTTGATTTTAATTCAGTGATAAGATTTGATAGACAAATTTGGATCAATGTAAAAAATTTCAGCTGAAAGTTGCAGGATATGGAAGTGAATTTCTGCAAGACATTTATGTTGTCCAAATGTAACTGAGTCCTAACAAACCTCTTTTCAATGCCTGCTTAGAAAATACTACATAATAACAGAAAGATTTGAGTTGGAAGAATCCCCTCTAGGTCATGAAGTTCAATCATCTCTCAAAACAAGGCTGACATTAAATCTAGATCAGGATGCTCAGGGAACAACCCAGTAGAGGTTTGAAAATCTCCAGGGATGGCAGATCCATAGTCTCTCTGAGCACCCTGTTCTAGTGGCATAGCTACTCACACGGTAAAGAATATTTTCCTAATGTATAATCAGAATTTCCATTGTCACAGCTTGTAACCCTTGCTTCTTGTCCTTTGGCTGTGCACTAATGTGGAAGCACAGGTCTCTTCTGTATAATGCTCTTTCGGGTTGTACATAACTGCAAATAATTTTCTCTTTTAGCTTTCTCTTCACAAGGCTTAATAAATCCTGATTTTAAAGAAGAGTACCAGTAATTTTGATCTAACATTTAGATACAAATACAGGACATTGAATGGAGTCCAGTTTTATATAAAGCACCTTCAGAAAAATCTGAGCAGTGACCATCTGACTCCATGGGAGCGCAGACTTGCAGCACGCATCCTTGTTTGGTCCCAGACCTGTGCAGCTGTATTTGCCTCATGGTGCAGGTTGTGTCCATCTGCCTTGTTTTGGGAATCAGGTCATTCACTAAGTGCCCTCGTGAAGGACTTCTGTGGGGGGTTCCTTTGATTGGAGAAGCTGACAAAGGACTCCAATCCACTTGATAATCTCTAAGCACACATAGCACTCGCTTCTAGGTTAGTGACTCTAAGAAAATGTAGTTGTGTCATAGCATCACCGAATAATCCAGGTTGGAAGGGACCTCTGGGGTCATCTTTGCCCTGCACAACACAGGTCATACCATACTAAACCTGACAAAGGTATGTTGGCTTTGCCTAACAACCTTGGGACTAGGGCACTCCAGAGACTGGAGAGTCCAGGTCTGTCCCCTGCTCCATCCAGGGGGCTCTGACCCACAAGTCTTCTCCCTGTTCCTGTGGACAGGTCTGTAAAGGCCAGGCTATAAGCTAAAGAGGCATAGGGGCACCCTCTCATGTGCTGTCAGTTGTTGGGAAATCAGTGTTTACTCTTAAATCCTCTAAATAGACAACTGTGCGGCTTTGGCTTCCCAATTTTCCAGATTGGTCTCCTACCTGGTTTGGGAGCTAGTGCAGGCCAGGGACCTTTTCCAGCTGGCAGTTTACATGTGGCCACCTTGTTTTGGAAGTTAGGAAAGTTTGGAGGCACGAATGTGGCTTGATCCATGCCACCTGACCGCAGGGCGAGGCTGTGGGTCATGAACACATCTAGTTTATTTACAGAGACATCACTACTGGCTTAGAGAAAGGTGCTGTGCGTGAGAGGAAACATGATTCAGCCCTGATTCAGGCTCACTGCTGAGATCATCCTGGGCTCTTGTCTCTCTCTTCTGAGTGGTGTCTGCATTTTACATTAAACAGTTGGTCGCTAAACTACAGCAGTAGAAGCTGTGACCACAAATACAGATCTGCCTGAATAAATGATGTGAACGCTGGGTTACAAAGTCAGACCCTTCCCTGCCATTGCTTCCTCTTTCTCTGATCCTGTAAATTTTCATTTTCAGCTCAGTGCACACACCCAATAGGCTCTGCATTCCCATTCATGAATGTTTAGAATTGGCAGTTTGGGTGTTCTCCTGGGAAGTGGTAATTGCTTGGAAAGTGTGAAATGTAGGTTCTTATCTCTCTAGGCAGAGAATCGTATTGAACCCTTGCTTCCCACTGCCAAGATGAGCACAGGAGCAAGTAAGAGCTTATATGAAAGCAGCAAGTGGTGTATCCCTCTCCATGGCTTTTAAAGGAAAGTAGACGCTGTCGCATTCCTGTGATATTGATTTCATTTTGCTTGGAAGAGATGTGCTCTGAAGATATCTGCTAGATCAATTATCAAAGGGATTTAAATATGGAGATAACTGTCATCTGCATCAAACCAGGTTTAGACAATTAACTTAGCTGCTAAGCTCTACAGGCTTGCTGATCTGCACAAAATTACAAGTCCAGGCAGATGGCCGGGGGTCTATTTTGTCAGCAAAATGTGGTTTTGAGGATGGCAGTTTGGCCACAGACACTTATGCCATTCATGTCTCTGGCTCTCTGTTCTTAAGTACTTCCCCAACCAACTCCTGCCAGAGAAAGAGCATTAGCCCACACGAGTACCTTCTACGTCCAGGGTGGCATGGTTTCTGTCTTCAGCACGACACAGCCGGCAGTGTCTAATGTCATGGCTGGAGGACTGCATGCTAGTGCTGTAAGCTATGTAGCTAGCCAGGATTTGAAACGCTAGGATCATAAAAAGTAAGGTGGCTGTATCCGTGCCTAGTACGCCACGGAATCAGTTCGATTTTAAGGCATTTGCTTAGGACCTTGTATATGGAAATGGTTGCCTAGCACTTTTTAGGATTTTACCTTTCAAAATCTTGGCTGGAGTCCCAAATGCATGTGAAAGAACAAACTGAGCCTTCTAAACATGGCAATCGGCCATTAGCAGTTGCTGAAAGCCCATGCAGCAAAGGCAGTGCCAAGAGCCGAGCTGTGAAACAGCTCAGCTCAGCAGCAGTCATCACCTGCAGCTGCTTGTCAGCTTCTTGATTCCAGTGTGATAATGAGAAATGCATTGGGCCTGACGTTAAATACTTGTGCAGGCATCCAGAGAGAGGATGTTTAGGATGTTGTGGGATCAGAAAACAGATGAGGGTTGGAAGCTGGTGTTCTTCGTGCTCACAGCAAACTTCAGTGAAGTGTAAGGCACTGACAAGGTAACGATTGGGTAACAAATGGTAATGAGTCCATTCGGTATTACTGAGCTGTACAGGCTAACAAAACTAACATTTTCTTTGAGAGGGGGGAAGTGGCTTCCGAAGACTGCTGAAAAGTCTCACTCTTTGGCATGCAGACTGAGTTGTGCTGTTGAGACGGAAGGTTGTATAATCCAGGTTTAACACACTGACCCGAGAAAAACATGAAGCATGAGGGAACCTGCCTGTGTCCTTTTGATTTAAATCACCACCTGACCAACTAAGATACAACGTGGACACAAGGTACCCAATTTAATTTTTTCCCCAAAGTTAAGTTTTCTTTGTGAATGAATGAAAGCATTTAAGTACATTCTGTTAGTGTAGGGCAATCACAATGAACATGATGCTTTTGGTCAGAAAGTTTTGATTTGTTATAGGACAATTATATCTCCAGATATAAATTCACCTATTAATGCTTCTAGGTTAGTTTAAAAGGATCTGGAAAATATAATAATTTTCCAGGTTTCATTTTTAATGCTACTACAGTCAAGCAAAACCAGCTGGTACCGCACTATTTCTTCTCTTCAGAATAGTGAAAATTTTTGGAAATTTTTATTGTGAGATTTTCAAAGATCATACCACAAAGAGCAAGAAATCGTGTAAGAATTACTACAGAGATTTCAAGCACAGATATTATGGACTGTATTCATTCTCACACACAGAGAAAATTGCACACATGGCTAGAATTAATACACACTCATCTCTGAACACACTGATACCTACTTCTGATAAAACTCCTGGTAAGAAAGATTTCTGACATTTATATTCTAAAACTTTTCAAAATACCGTATCTCTAGACACCTTGATACACATGCTTCTAGTCTCTTTATTGTGTACCAAATAGCTATCCTATTCAAATCTTAAGTCATTTCTACTCCAAAAGCCACAGCTGTAGCTTGTTAACATCTTGAAAAGACATGGTTACTAAACACTATTTACTGTCTAATCTGTCTATTGTATTGAATTTAATTGCTATACTAGGCAACTAAGGAAGAATTAAAATGATTTAAAATTTTCTGCATTTTATGCATGTCCTATGAGTTCGCAAAACTAGTTATAGGTGCTACAGATACTGCTGATACTAGGTCTTAGATGTTTTGTAGCTGGATTATTAGTACCAATAACATAATTATTGCTATTTTTTTTCTGGAGGTGTTCACAATATGCTGTTATTTTGCCAGCAGAGTAAGAAATGTAGCAGTTTCAGCTTTAGCCCTTGAAAATCCCTTGGGCCCAGGATCTTGCTAACAAGCTACAGTCCTGACTGGCGGAAGAGAAAAAAGCGAGTTTGATATTTGATGTGAGAGAGAGAATCCAAAGCTAACAGGAAATTTATTGGCTTCAGTTCACATAGGTTCATACTCCAGCATTTCTGAATGCACTTGGGATTTAAACAAATCTCCCCATGAAAACTAAAATTCCACTGGATCCATAGAGTTGTTTTTTTAAACATGCTTTCAGGTCCTTGAAGCTTTTGATCTGCATTCATGGGAAATTTGAGCCAACTTTGACATGTGGCTTGCAAACTCTTGGGTGAACCTGAGCTTACATTCTGGAACCTGACAGTAGAGCTGCAGCACTATGCAAACTGGCTTAGGGCCCTTCACAGCATATGAAGTTAAACATGACTTGACGCCAAGTAAATGGGGTGTCTCAAAGTAACCAAACTTATCAATTGTCTGAGACAGGAGTCCAATAGTCAATATTTGATCTACACCAGGCTGGGACTGGATAATGCTTTTGTTCGTGTGCACTGATTGCTGCCAATAGGCAAGTGAGAAAAAATTATATCATAGGAAAATAAAAGGGACATTTAAATGTAAGAATGTGTGAAGGAAAGCGTTTTCTTAACTGCACTGTAGATATTGAGTCTACCTCCAATCCCTGTTAATTCACCCTAAATCAAGCACTAAACATATGGTATGTGCAGATGGCTCATGCAGCTGCTTGTGCCTAGAATCCAGGTGGGTGTTTCTCTGCAGCTTTATCATATTTTGTTTCAAAATTCTGTTCCAATTTTTAACGAGGAAGTTTATGAGAATGCAGTAATAAAAACTGACTGGTTAAGAATGCTGGGCAATAGACAGTATCCTCTTTTGGGGTTAACTTGCATTACTATTAGGTGTCAGGACCTCGATCTGAAATAAGGATCCTCAGGGCATTTTTCCCAATTTCAGCATGTTATTCAGGTCTTACCCATTTGCTTACTTATGCATCCTGTACACAGGTGCTGAGATTCCTGTACCAGATCATCACCACACAGTGTATGTAAAGACACATACACAAGGAGCAATACCAGATTTCTTTCTCTAGAAAAGAAGATACCAGTGATGAAATACTCCCAACAGGGCAGGTGGCCAGTGGAAGTTCTTTCAATCAGGTGAAGTTATTTAGAGATTTTCTAAATGCAAACTGTTCATCCCAAGACTAACAATGATGCCTCTGGATAGTGTTGTTTTCACTTTGCAGAGCAACGGACTGAATCAAATATGCCTTCAGAAACATATGACCATTCAGGTTTGTCTTGTCCTTCCTCTGTTGATAGCTCTGTTCTATTCTCAGTCAGTAAATTACTCGATATAAACCATGGCTGTTAAGAAACCTTAGTATTGATGCTTCCTGCATCATCACCTGAACTTGATTCCTGCCTTTTCTGCAGCTCTCTCTTTCCTATTTTGAAGTGCGTGTGAAGGGGTTCCGGAATTTTTCTTTCAAAAGCTATTTGTATCTTGCTCATTATATTGGTATTTTCTCTTTAATTACATTTGTGTGGGTTACATGAAAGAGTCATTAGTTCCACGCTGTCTGATCCATCAGAGTCTCACAGAGCTGGGAAAAAAGTCACCCTGCTTATGGTAGGCTGCAATGGACCTGCCTGGAGGGTTGCTGCATCCCTCTTTCCTGAGGTACTGTGGTCTTAGAGTGGTGGGTGGCTAAAAGCCTCAGAAACACAATTAGATTAAATACAATGTCTGATATTATTGTCATTGAAAAAAACTTGTAACTTTTACTGACTATATGACCGTGTCTTGTTCGTATACTGCTCTTAGGATTTACAAACTGAAGTGGACTTGAGTGTTTAGGGCTTTTTATCTTGATCAAAGGAAGGTTTCCTCCTGAAGTTCAGAAAAAGACAAGCCAAGCAGAGTTGATCTAATAAGTTGGGGCTGTAAAAGGGGTCATCCTGCTTCTTCTCCCCTCTCCTGCTTTATGCATACACTCCCAACCTGCATCTTGCACTAGTTCTGGAGTTTGTCAGAGCATTGATTTGTTTCACTGAATTTGGCAGAAAACTGACCCAGCAATAAAACAAGTAGTTTACTGAGTTTAGCTGGTCACTGAGGGACCAGGTAATTGTCAAAACTGGAAGAAGGGAGAGGAGAAGAGTCAGGATAGGACCATCGTTCATGGTAGCAATTGGCAATTAAATCTGACGTTGGCTCAGCCATCTCACTACACCTCATCTCATGGAAATGTTGCCTCAGAGATGGTTGGGCTTGAGGACATATTCCTTAGTTCAATATTTCCTTGTTAGCTAGCTTGTATTGTTTCATACTGTGTTTATAAGGATTTAAGTCTGAGGTGCTTTTTTTCCCTCTACTCATTGATTCTATATAGGACTGTGAACTCTATCATTTAAGTCAATGTTAGGCAATGTGTTGCTGATCATTGCAGCCCCTAACTTCATTCCGGATCTGTGCCTACCTTCTCCGTGGGGTGGATGTTGAAATCTTCCTTACTTTTCTCTGAGGCAAATTTCATGTAGATTAAAATTCAATTCATGTTTTTCCTGGATCTGAAGAGGATTAGTAGAAAGAGGACAAACAAAACAAAGAGAGAAGAGATTGCTTGGTATAAATCAAATAACTTTAGCTAAAAGCAATGGAGATATGCACCAGCTGAGGGTCTTGTCTGTTTTATTTTGTCTTTGGCTTAAACCATTCAGACTGTGATTTTTGTTTACCTGTGTTTAAATAGGCTCATCTCCATTGCAATTTTAAACATTTGTTTGATTGAAAACTAAAAAAGGACCTCAAGATCCAGGCTTTTGTTAATTTAGCATAAGTCCTTTTAGATGAAATCGCTTCAAGATATGGTTCCTTTCTGCTCTTCAGAATAATTTAATTAAGTGGCTCAATCTAAAATATTGGGCGTATTTCTTTCAGAGTGAACATTTTGTTTATCCCCTTCAGAATAAAACTCTTCTCTAATGAAAAGATGAAAAGATTACTTTCTACTGATATGGTTACAGTGTAATAATAATTGAGGTGGTTCCTAGACTCTTTGTAAAGCATGGCATTTGTCCTGGTTTGAGGTAAAACAGAATCAACTTTCTGTTCAGTAATTTTACCTTTTAGCATTTTTCTTCCTGGAAGGTTTCATGTGAATACTTTGTCATTGCCTGTAAAACAGAGCCTCCCCAGTCTAACCTACTTCAGTTCGAGCAGGAGACAGGGGCGTACACATTACAGGAAATCTTCTAAACCTGGAGTCGTAAGTTACGAACAAAGTGAAAGGTGTAGGGAAGCACTTCAGGTGAAATGTTTAGCTGCAGAATAATAGAATCCAGGGTCTGTTGAGAATATACGACTACAGTTCATATAAGCAGTCTTCTTAAATTAGAAAATAGGAAGCTTGTTGATCATTTTTGCAATAATTTTGTAATGTGCCTTTGTGCAATATTAATAACAAAATTTTAGCTCAAATAAATATTGTCATTATGAGTTTACTATTTTTTTTTAAAAAAGTTGAATCAACTGTTTTTCAGGAACTTGGCTACAAAAATGCTCTGGACTTGCAGATGTGGTCCAGAGTAGGAATGTGTAGTGTGTAGGAGGCATTAGGGGCATATATGTACTAAGCATTTATGTACCCATAGTGAGATGAAAGGATACCCAAAGTTATTAAGAATGTTATAGCTCAAGAATCATCTTTTGATTATTGCTTCCTTAATTTTTTATTCACATTTTAGGATTATTAAAGAGGTAACTTTCAGTACAAGATTCATATGCACTTCAATGTCTAACATGGCATCTGAAATACATTCAGTTTTTATATCGGCTCTGTACAGATTTGAGGAGAAAAACCAGTAAGACTATTAGTACAAGGATCGTAAATATATTCACGTGATAGTGCTTTAAGTGTGTGTTGATGAAACACCTATACATACTGAGTTTCAGGACAAAATATCTCAAAACATACCAACACTGAATATTGAAACAAAAGCCCTCATCTAGAAAGTAAGTTCAATTCTTTTTGAGCCTTTGAGAGATCTTGGCAGACTTCTCCTCTTTATATATATCCTCTTTCTATATATCTGCTCTTGGGCTATTTCCAAACAACTGGAAGCATACAATGCAAGAATACCCTGCTCTCTTGAGATTTTCAGCCCAAATTTACTCACCTCAGCATGTAACAGGGCTCTGACTTGATTTTTAAGATGAATAATAGTGTAGATGAGCAAACATATTTTTGTGGGCCTATACAAACTGAATTTCAGCTTAGTTTAGGGCTCTAAACACATTTATTCATACGGAGTATGGACAGAATATAAAGTGGTGATTGTACAAAAGCCTCAGGAATCAGTGATTCTAGGCATACCAGTGGATTTAGATTAGCCTTTTAATCTCTCAACTCTGATTTAAAAATGAAACACAAAGAAACAATTATATATTAAGTTTTATTTTTCTCTATAGTACCTAGTCATATTCTTTATTGTTTAAAACCACTCTGCAAAGCTGCAGACCTTTTGGATTTACTCCCCAGAAATCTTCAGTTACTGAGCTGAGGTGGGGTGAATGGCTCAGCATTTTATTTTTTATGGTTGGTGGATGAAGCCTGATGAAACTTTGCAAACAGGAGTAGGTGACAGGAGGGTGCAGAGGGGCTATCAGCACCAGTGCCAAAGCCTGAATGCTGTCATGTGTTTGCATAAAAGCAGCGGTTGCAAGTGCTGCTGTTGGCTACGGAGGAATTTCTAATCCCATCTGAAGTTCATTCCAGAACCTCACAGCAGAATAACAAAGTAACCTTCTGGCAATGGAGCTAATCACCTTTGGGACAACAAAATGTAAACAAAGAAATGTTCTTAAAAATGACGATTGAAGCCTGTAACGTTGTAATGACTTGGCAGTATTGCTTCACAAACAAACAGAAACCAGTACGGATGTATCTCCTGGGCTGGGAAGTAAATGTATAATCACTCAGATTAAGCCCTTTGCTTTTAATACAAATCTCAAGGCTGCATAATAAGGTATACTTAGACTCAAGCTGCAGTGGGCACCAGTGAAGCAATTTGTTGGGTCACTTTGCCATAGAGTTAATGAGCAGACAAGATGTCCTCCATGCAGAAAAACTGTCATATTCTCTACCTCACTAGCCACTTCACATTCTTTGATGACTGAAAAAGTATTAGGAAGTGAGTAGAGGCATATTAAGCAAGGGCACACACTGGAGTGAAGGATAATACTGCTGAATTCCTTATTCCTGCCATGAGAAAGAAGTAAATTGGGTGGTGATTCTCTAACATTTGAGGTTGCCTCCTATAAAATACACATGAGCAAATAAGAAGAATGTTTTATGGAGTAGACTATCAAATCTGATTACTTCATGCATACTATTTGTTGTTTTCCCTTGTGGAGTTATTTTTAGATCCTGTGATTGGGTGACGAAAGAAGAGAGAAAGAATTCCAGCTGAGTGCAGAGGGAAGGTTTTATACCTGTCATCAAATGCCGGATCCCTCATCCTGGGTTTGGATCAGACGTGCCTTGCATCAAGGTAGGAGCTGTACTGTGGTAAGTTTCTAAGGAAAATAGAGCTCAGAAAAGGACACTAGGTAAGAGGAAAGGGAAAACACAGCAAAGCTATGTTAGCACGTGTATTAAAAGAGAGGGAAATAATTCTCTGGAGACATATCCGGTGGCAAATTTTTATAATATTGAAGATGAATGAACTACTAGTATTTTCCAGACACCGAATAGAGACCTTAAGGAATTACACAAAATACTTCATTAAATGATTTCTTTCTTCTACAGTCTTTCAAGCTTTTCATAAAATTCCTTAGGAGCAACAATGGACCAAGAACTATCAAGTTAATGTGGTTAAGGTATGCTTATTTTTGAATCATGTGTAAAAGAATAATATGGCACGATGCCTGGCCATCTTTGATTCCTTAGCTCAGCAACCCAGTTCACATTTGCAGCTTGCTTGCTTGGAGGCAGTGCTCAGCAGGAGTTCAGGGCAGGGCTTAGACCTGTGCTGCACCTTCTTAATGAGACCTTCTGACTATTCTGCTCCTCTAATTACCTGATTTTTGAACATATAAAGATAGAAAATTATATATAAATACATGGATTACAAAGATGTGTGCATCTATGCACATATAATCATACCATGCAGATATACACTGAGGTAATCCTTCATCCCAGAATTCTAGAGGATGTCTCCGTAAAATGATCTCTATTTCAAATTTGCTGTCACAGTGGGCTTCAGAAAGCAGTGAAACAAATGGAGGATGTACTGCATACAGGGTAACCTGGAGTTCTGCTGCATGGAAATATTAAGTATAACATGAGCAATTAGTTATTACTAAACTGCTGTCCAGTCTAATGATCAGGTTTGGAACAGAAAAATACATGGCAGGGAACTGCTGCACTTGGGAGGGAAAAGGCAATAGAGCAGCAGACAGCCTTCATTTTTCAGAATGCTATAGAGAGCAACACTAAAACAATGTTCTGCATAAGTGAGTGAAAAAATGCTTTTAAAGTCAAGGCACAAACACTTTTAATGCATGAAGTAAGATGGGAATCTGTGACCTATTTCCAGAAGTGACATAGATGTAATTTATATTAAGGAAATACAAGTTACGTGCAGAGGTGTGGGATTTTTCATTTGCATCATTAAGCAAGTAAAATTCCCTAGGTAGATGCTGTCATCACTAGGAAGGTGTCAATGTGACCACTTTTGTATGAGCGTAGCTGTGTTTGTGGGTGGGAGGTGTTGGAGTTGCTGATGTAATTAGAGTGGTATAGATAAAGGAGAACAAAGTTTTAGTGTAGGCATGAGGACCTACTTTCACCCCATGGATGGATGCGATCACACTCAAAAAGTTTAACTGTGACACCTTATTTTCAAAGGGTATTTCAGCTCTTAGTCGAGCTGAATCATCCTAGTAGTTCCCATGATGTCCAGACGTGCTAGATGTCTAATAGAGCCACCACATTTAAATGCCTAAACCAAGATGGGTTATATCCAGACCTTCTTCACAGTAAGGTCCAGCCCCAGCATTTCTGTGTATGTTCGCTAACTTTTTGGTTGCCATTCCTCTGTGACCAGCTTCTGCTTGTCACAGACCACCCTAGCAGACTACAGAAAGGCAGACATGTCGTATAAATCTTTGACACAGAAGGTAAATGACACCAAGTCATCCTAGAGTATGCAAAAATTTGACTTCCATTACTCTCATCTTCTACAACTGACACCAGCTACCAGTTCCTTGTGTTCCCAGTGATTCTTTTCCATTATGTTACACTTTCAAGAATTGGTACAAAAGGTGAATTGGTGAATTTTTAGGAATTTACTTGTATTAAAAGAAAATCTAGACTTTATACATTTGCCATGTCCTCAGTTGTTATACATTGTGGAACCCAAAGCCCAGCTCTGCCCATCTCAGCTGCTCGTGCATCCAGCACTTAGAAATGTGGTGTTATGTGGGACAAAACCTCTGTGCTTAGAGCTGAGGAAACCATTTGTTTCATTTTATTTAGGCTGGTGATCTCATAAAGGTTCTTAAAAGCTTTTCCACTTGAGGAAACTGACTGATAGATTAATAGTCTTTTATTTTTAATAAAGCTATTGTTTAATAAAATCAGTTTAATCTGGAATCATATCCACATGGAGTAGGTAAACTGGGATAGTTAAGGAGAGGAAGGAGAATACATTATTCTGTTAAATTACACTGTCATTATGCCAATCAATTTCCCTAAGTAGGCATGCTCTAATGGCCTGATTCTATGAGACTGGAAACGTATCCTGCAAATCTTATTTGCAGCAGTTCATATCAGTTCTTGTTATTTTTTTAATTGCTTTTCTAATTATTTACTTCATTGCCTGCCAGATGTTAGACATTTCTGGACATGGACAGTAATGTTCTGTGCCCACAACATAATTTATGTATTCTGCTCTCAAAAGCAAATTGTGCAGATAATAAAAATATTGTAGAAAAATTACTTTATCTAGACTAAATATTTCAATCTGGATTCAGCATAGTTAAGTTATAAACGTTTCTAGATGCGCCATGATATTGGAAATGGAAGCACAGTCTCAAATTAGAAAGCACTTTGGTGACAGGTGTGATGGCAGTGAATTATGGATCCTTTTATAAAGGCATGAAAAAAATCTTCATTTTCTTGTTATAATTAGCTGAGTGTGTGTCCCTTTGTTCTGATTGTTGCTGGATTTTTTCCCATTAAGAAGGAAAAGGACCATCTGCCTTAGTTCCTTATTAAGCACCCGTCTGGAGGACATGTTGGTGGGAAGGCAGCCACGTCCTCAGAGTTATTGGACCTGGTAGTTCCCTCTCAGAATCTCTTGTGTCAGCTAGAGGAGATCAGAGGCACTGAGGGATGCTGGTGTTTGAAGCCACCCTCGTTCTGCCTCGGAAAGCTGATGTCAAATTACTTGGGAGATACAATACCCTCGTCCCAAACGGTTGGGATTTACTATCTTCTGTCAGATGCAGCTGGAATTACTCAACATTTCAAAAGCTGTGGGAGGAAGATAAGGAGGATGGGGTCTGACAGGCGGGCAGAGTGACTGACAGGTGCCCACATACGGCCGTCGTGGTCCCTTTTTGCCTGAAAGCAGGAAAATGAATGTGTCCCTCCGCCAGTTGGGGATGGGGAGGAGGCACTTGGCGGGTTAGAGTGGCTCTATATTACATTTAAAATGTAATAATTCCTCCTAAAAGAGTAATTCCTCCTCTTCAAGAGGAATTACTCCCTCTTCACTACGGGCTTGATGTCAGTCACTGAACCTCAGTGAACCTCAGTCCCACAGTAACTCCCCCCTCCCCTCCTGCCTCCGGCAGCATCAGCAGGAGGTGCTTCAGGCCCCAGGGGAAGGCAGGTATTAAATGCTAAGCTTCACAGGGACATCTAACAAGTTCTGACATGAAAATTTTTGTTTCCCCTGCAGTTTTCCTTAAAGTTAATTACTGGCACCATGAATGTTGCTTTCATTCATGCCCATGTCCTGCCCGTCTCCAGATCTTGGCTTATAAACTGTTGGCTTCTCAGCAAAAGTCTCCTCAAACCTCTCTCTGAGATGGATTTTCACACTGTTTCTTGTCTCTGGAGTACCTGCTCAGCCTCCATGAAAAAATAATTATAGTGAAGTTAATTGGGTTACTATAGATTTATACAGTGGTGTAGAAAATACGGTTGCCTTTTGTTTCCTAGGTTTCACTCTTTATATTCTAGTATGGGATGATGAATCTTAGTCAGTGATCCAGAGCACATTCATTCTGTCTCTGGCCTTGCTTGTACTAGGTGGTTTTCTTTAAGAGCAAAATTGTTTTGCTATCCAAACAGAGGCAACTCAACAAAATGTGGGAATGAGATACGAAAAAAGTCACAATTAGTAACAAAAAATAAATAATACAAAAAATAAATAATAAAAAATCCAATGTAAGTGGCATTGGATTCACTAGTAGAAGCTTTCTTTGTTACTGTATTTGCCAAAAACATCTCTGTAAGTGACTGTGAGACCCTAGCTTCTGGTAGTTGGGTAGCTTGCAGAAAGGAGCTGTTTGGGATTATAAAGAGAATGTGCTTGCTCAGGGATTTGTCTGTTTTCCCCCTCTTTGTGTCAGCCAACTTTATTGGGCCCTATTCTATGCCCAGAACTCCTGAGTCTGTGACGTACTGAGCATCCTCAGTTTCTATAGACTCTGACAGGAACTAGAAGTCTCCTCAGGCCAGTGGCCTGTATCTATACCATGGGTTTATATCCCGTATTTCCATTTTTACCTCTCGCCACAGCCATGAAGAAACCATCTGAAGTGGCTGCAGGTTCAGTGTTGCAGGCAATATGATGTCTCTAGAAGCTTCTGAAAGCGCAAGAGTAAACATGATAGCTTCTGGGCATGTTCCAAGACTGAAAAACAAACCCTTCTGCATCTCCTCAGTCTCCTTCTGTTTGGAGACATGAACACTGTCAACAGTGCTTGCTTCACTCCAGGGAGCATATGCGTTGCAATATGGCCTTTAATTACTCAGTCATAAAGTATTCCTCAAGTAATATGGAGTTGTATCCATATTGTTCTGCAGCCTCAGATCACTGTTTGCTGCTCTGCATTTGCCAGGCAAACACAGCCCTGGAGCCCCTTGTGAGGGAAGTACAGAGAATTACATGGGAATACATAATAAAATATTTGCATGTTTGTTGTATTGTCTGTAGGCCACGTTAATTTTCAGCTGGGAAAAAAAAAAAAAAAGAGCATGCTCTTGCAAGGCTGCTGTTTTGTAGTGTATTTCTCTACCCAGGAACTCGGTACAGCTTTGGTCATTGGTCCTGGAGGATAGATCCTCACTGGGCTCCCAAGAGGCACTGTGTGACACGAGGAAGGCTCTTGGGAGCAGTAGTGAATATGAATGCATTTTTCAGTCGTGATGAACCTACGTCTCGCTGTGGGTTTATACTGAGAAACTACAAACGTTAGCTTAAGATTGGCTCCTTCTGGAACTCCTAATGATTGAAGTTTCCATTAGGCTGTTGATTTTAGGTGTACTATTTGAAACATAGGCCTTAATTCTTCCATCTAGATATGTTTGTACAGACCTGCTTATGTAGAATTCTGCAGGGCTCAGATCTTACACTGCAATAGGCTGTGGTTCTTCTTTTTTTTTTTTTTCTTTCCTTTTTTCCTGCTCTGCAAGTAAAGAATGGACATATTTAAAATATTTGAGAATAAAATGCATGACCTCAGATGTCGTATGCAGAGTGTCAAGCCATTGAAGTGTGTAATTTGGGGCATGAAAATGGCTGTTGGTAAAAGGAAATGCTGATGTATCCAAAACTCTGCAGTCCCAAAGGCTGCCACTGTAATGTAATTTACTAGAGATTAAAGCAAGAGGGGAAGGGTCTCTAATGCCTGTCATACTGCACTAACAACAAACACAGTACATTTAAAAATGATTAATGGTGAGAGGATAAAAAAAAATATTAATTTTAACAGATGTTAATAAACAGTATTTAATAGGAAGAAGGCTGTGCAGGATGTCTGATATTTATTTATGTCTACTCAGGGGTACAAAAAGAGAAGAGTATAAATTATTCCTGACATGTCAATTCTCAACAGAATTCTGCTGTGTGTAGAAAAACTATGCAATATCTTTAGTTTATTATAAGCTATGTGACCAGGGCGTGTAGTTATGAAATAAGGTGTTGACAAATGCTTTCCTCTAAGCTGAAAATAGTGCTGTCAGCCTGGAAATGTGTAAATGCTGCGCTTCAGCTAGCAGCTGGGCTAGCTTGGGCTAGCCCAAAGCCCAAAGTCTTGGGCTTTGTTCAGTCATTTTGAGGTGATGGTTGTAATGCAAAAAATGCAGGCTTAAAGAGAGGTGCTTTTATCAAACTTGGGAGTAGGGCACTGGAAATTGTGTCCATGGCTGAGGAAAAAGAAAAGGGGTAAAAAAGACAGGGAGGGGGTGGTCATGACTTTGTCTTTCTCTCAGAATCCTCGTGCCGGTATGGAAAAGGTTTAGAGATGATGTCCCAAGAGAAAAGACAGTTAAATATAAAAATTAAAAGCATCAGGAATCTACTACACAAAGAGGAAAGCTGCAAATGGATTGTGGCATGAAAAAAGGAGGAGAAACCAGATCCTTAGTGGTATAAGTCAACACAACCCCATGTGAATGAATGAATAAGTCCTAAAGGAGCAAATTTAGGAAGAAAGGTACTTGGTTGCTCAGCATGCACCCAGAACAGTGGGGCAGGGAAGATGCTGCGTGTGCTGAGGGTGAAAGCATGGGTGTGGAGAGAAGAGCCAGAGCCAAACAAAAGCAGTTAACATGATGAAATCCCCTCTGTGTGTACAAGATACTCACTGCTAGACCTGAGGAACAGACCTGGCTGCAGAGCTATGGGCTGTTGACTGCACAGCACCAGGTGTGACAGTGGGAATCTGGCACTGAAGGGTTTTGTTTTAGATGCTTCACTCTTGCCACCCTCCATGGTTGCTATAGAAGGAAGCTTTGCTTTTCTTGGCTTGACTATCTCTTTCCAATCAATTTCTTTAGGAATTGAATCAATTTGCAATAAATGTCCCACTCACAATAATTATGCAATCCTTGTCTAACAACTAGCACGCTCTGTGTAAAGACATGATGCTTATATTTATCAAATGAAGAGAATAGTATGTTCAGCTATATTATTAATACCAGAACTTGCTGTGAGTAGAAATGTGTTTTCTGTAGTAAAAGCAGGAAGAGATTGAGATGGGGACCAAGGAAGTCCTGGGCAAGGGTCCTGGGGAGCAGAAGTCCTATGTAATATCAGAGAGGCTACTGAAAGTGTAGTTACCTACTACAAAACAGCTTCCTAGGAAGAAACACCTTAAGAAGAAGATGGTCTGTGTTATTTCCCACTCTTTGATTACAAAATCTTCAGCACTTCTTAACGTAGACAGAACCCCAGGTTGTCATCCTTGCTGTCTCAATGATCAACTTCCACTACAGTCTCGCCACCACAACTCTTACACAACCTCCTCTCAAATTCTTGCTACTCTTTTCTGTCCAGAACTACTCTCTTTTCCTCAATAATCTATTTCAGAGCACCTTGCCTCCTACCCATCCTTTCCATTTTTTCATGGTGCTCCCATCCCCCACCAAACATCCTTCTATTGAAGCTCTTTTGTCCTTCTTTCCTTGGTCCCCAGTCACAGCCTTCTCACCTTAGGCACTCCATCGCTGCCCATTATCTATTAACTGTATTTTGATGGCACAAGCTGGCACTTCTTGCTGCTGTGCCTGTTGCTGGTTTTGTGCTTTTTGGGGAAAAGAAAGGAGGAAGGGCTTAAACTTCCCCTCTCCCTCTAACCCAGAAGCAGGCGGCAATTATTAAAAAATAAATCCATATAGAATAGACTTTGGGGATATATTTTGGGAAGATTAGACATATGGTAATCCCAGCTGTGAAGTCCCCAGGACTTGGCAAAGCATATTGAAGCCCCAGAGCAAAACAGCTGTCGGAGAGAGAAGGGTGAGAGAGGAAGGTAATTGATGTGGGATCACCTTCTTCCCCACTTCTCATTGCTCACTGTTAGCAGCTAAGCTTGCTAGAGTGAATCACAGTCCTGTTACCAAACTGTTAAGAGTGTGAATTTGTTAATGTATTTGGCTTGCTTATTTTTAATTGCATTTGTCAGGAAAGAGAAATTTTAGAGATGCTCTGAAGTCCAGTGCTCATCCAAAGGAACGCCACGTAACACTTCATCTGGATTGCTGGTGCAGTCTTGCAAAGTGCATTTAAGTTCCAAAACAAACCTTTTTTCGTTGTCTTCTCATCTATCACAGGGTCAGGCTTTGGGAACATATACAATTCAGTCGACCTATTGCATGACACAACCAATCTCAGTTGTTCCTCAGATGTTCTTCAGTGGTCCATAGGAAGGAAAATTGCTGGAACTGGACTGCAGCTTCCCAAAGAAGATAGCAGGCCAGCTCATCCTGGTAGGCTGTAAGCCGACCTCAGACTAGATATAAAAGTGATCAACATTTACATTTAGGTTTTATTTCCTGTGGTTTGGGTCTTCAGTCCTTGGTATTGTCTCAGCCACTTCAGCTTACAGCCTGGCTGGGTCTGTGCTGCCCCAGCACTGAGAGGACCTGGAGAGAATGACTCTAGTGATGCAGGCATTTACGTAGCCTGATGATCTGTTACACGTTTCCCAAAGCCTTTTTTTTGATGCAGGTTTGGAGCCCTCAGTGCCAAATTCCCTGGTATGGGTGCTCCTGAGGAATAATAGAAATCTCTAAGTTGCGTTCTGGGACAGGGCATACCCCGTTAGTTGTGAACTACATTTGCACAACAGAGTATTGTAAAATTCTCTGAGAATAGCAAGGAACAGGCAACCACTAGTAGCCTGCGGTCAGAAAGAAGCTTCCTCTCAAGGATATGTCATTATGTGTTTGTTTTGCATTTTCTTCTGAAGCAGGTGGTGCTACCATTGTTAGAACAGGATATCAGATTCGACAGCCCCAGGGCAATGCGTGCTCCTTTTTTCCTCTTCTTTCTACCTCTGAGGCAGCTGGAGGTGGAGTATGTATTTTCCTTTCTCTCCTAGAGTCCAGGAAATGTAGCAGGTAGTCCAGGAATGTAGCAGGTAGAATATTGCCTTTCACTGTAGTAGGGTTCCTTATTTCTGTTGCATAACAGTCTTGAATTCTTTAGTGAAAAGTGTCGTAAAAGTTTGTGGTGCAAGGTGACGACCTAAAAGGGGGGACTTTAAAGCTGTGTGACATTGCTCTTCCAAATGCTTGTGCATTGCAGCATGCAGGGAAGAGTGGCCATGCATACAAAAGCAGCTGAGACACAGAACATTTGGGGAAGGGGGGAAACTGTTGTAATAGGAAGGTGGTCTCCCAGGTGGGAAAGGCGGGCAGCAGGGAGAAGGGACTGAACTTCTGCACCAAGTTTGACTTGCAGGCTTTCATCTTCACATGTGTCTGAACATCTGGGTGATCTTCCAGCCGAATCCATGAACCTCCCATCTGTCCTCAGCCTGTGTGGCTGTTCTCAGAGAGGCCAGGGCCTCAGCACTGCATGCCATGTCACCAGGGTCCTGTAACGACTAAGCCCATCAGACCTGAGGCCACACGCAGGTTTTGTCCAGAATTCCCTCCAGAGTGCAAACCTGCATTACTGATCCTTAATTCTATTTTCACTTATCAGCCCCAGCTGTTTCAGCCTGCAGCGCTAGCTCTTTTATTAGTAACAGCTGCACCAAATTTCAGAGGCAATACTCTTGTTAATTTTGCCTGAAGCAGATTCTGAATGGCTTGAAATGTCTCTAACGTATTTATGTATGTTTAATATTTCTGTTACCATTCAACAGCAAAAGTGAAGACTAGAATTATACTCAAATGCAGAGAAAGAAGAAAATATTACTAAGTAAGTGGGCTACCTTTAGCTTTTATCTTTCTGCTACTGTATTTGTTTTGGGGTTTATGAACATAATAAATTTCAGGGACTAAGTGGAGTCTATTCAGGCTATTAAGGTTCATTTTCTTTTAATACTCTAATCCCCTCAGGATGCCATTTGCCGTAATTGTTTCTTGAATGATCCTCCAGTGTTTAAGCTTCAGCCTCTGACTCATAAACTGTTCTGCATACGCTTGTGGCTCTGTGCAAAGAAAAAATGGGACACATGACATCTGTTTCGAATTTGTTTTTCTTTACTTTGCAATTATGCCCCTTGTCCTCTTATCTGTCTCCCAGCAAAAAAATAGTAAGTGCATTTGGCATTAACTATAGTGTTTAAGATTTTATATACCAAAATTAAATCTCCTCAGACTGCATTTTTATAGTCTATAAATTCAGATTTTATGGTCCCTTCTCATACTTTTTTGTCCTTGGATCAATAGTACTGCCCTTCTTCTGAACTTTACAAACATTACAAACATTAGGCAGGCCCATGAAGTTGTGCTGGCCAGAACAATATATTGCATTGAAGGGAGAGTGCAGCCAGACTGCACTTTTTCCACTTACAACTGGTTTTGACTTGTGGCTTAAACTCTACATATACTTTCACATTCAGTTCTTTTAAAATTCCTTAGCATTTTTTTCGATTAATCTAGTTCACGAGTAAGTATTTATTTTTAACTGTTCAATATTTTTAGACTAATGTCTATTTTTCTCAACATTACAATTTTATTTCCATGGAAGTCTTACTGAAAAAAAGACAAAAGATCTTTAAAAAAAAATATCCAGTTTGTGTTCCTGGTAAAGCTTCTTTCTCTGCATTTTCTAAGGGTTTTGTCCAGCCTGACTTGAAAAGTCTCCGAGTTTCTCTGATTTTCTTTGGAAACCATTTTAGTCTTATAGAACATAATATCAGGAAGGATATTTGTCTGACATTCAGTCTGAATTTCCCCTTATGTCACTTATACTGTATTTTCATGTATGGTAATAAAGGATGCCTCACAACAAGACCCCTCCCCTTGCCCTTCAATAGTACACTTAGCCGAGCTACACATCCTCACCTCTTTTGATTTCCTCATAATTCAGTCCCACTGCGCCCTGAACGTTCCTGTTTCTGCTTTCTGAGCTTCCCCCAGACTCCCCTGGAGGTGACAAAGCATCCCCAGCTGAGTGCAGCACCGCAGTGCGATAGCACCAGAACCCACCCTGCAGCTGTGCCAGCTGTCAGCAGTGAAAAAGGCAATGGACCCATCATAATTCACACTATTTACAGATTTCCTCCCAGGCTTAATCTTGCGCACCCCTGCTATTGTACTGCAATGTGATGCCTTCATTTAGGCTCTCTGAAACTGCTCAATTGTTTTCTGTAGCACGTGTATCTTACATGTACTGTAGCACGTGTATCATACATGTACTGTTCTATCACTTAAACTTCTGTTACAGCATTGGCACTTCCCACATTTCTCACTTACATTGACTATTTCATGTATAAAGTTAAGCTCCTCTCAACCACCATACAGGAGCACGCTTCTATTTTAATGTATCTACTTGTGGGACTTTTCTAATGTATTTCTATGATTTCTAGATCTGTTCTGTGTTGTTTATTTACCACAACCCATTTTTGCTGCACTTTCCAAGGGATTATATGCAAATTTTACACTATACACTTCTATGCTGCACTACAGATATTAACTATACATCATATTTATAGTTACATTTATGTATAATACTATGTCTCAAACTTTGCATTTCCTTAATTTCCATTCCTTTCCATTTCTAGATAATGGATAAAAAATGAAAATATCAATATATGCAGAATTTTATCAAACCAGTACTTCACCTGGTTAGGAACTTTTGTTTTTATCCCTGGTTTAGTTTTCTTTTTTTTTTTTTCCCTAAAAATTCTAGATTACAGTGGTGTTTTTATTCAACCTGTTGATTTTCATCCAGATAAGCGTTAGTGAGACATAGTATTTACAATAGTTAAAGGTAGAATGCAAACCTTAAAATGCAACTCACACAAGACTATTTCTCTTAAGTAAATTTTAACAAGAACTTTTCTCAGATGATACCAACATTCCTACGCTGTCGTTTTATACGCGGGTTTTTTCCACTGAAAGAAAGGCAGGGAGAGGGAAAAACATTAATTGGTGAGTGGTGGAGAAAACAGTCCTTCTGTCATCAATTTACGTTTTCCTTCTCGGGAAAGACAGAAAAATAGGAAAAAGGGAGAAAATTGGAAAACACGTATCTTTTCTCTTCTTTCCTCTTTTCGATTTTAGGAAATGAGGAAAGTGAAGAGGAGAAAGAGTTTAATTATTCTTTTTCTTTTTTTTTTTTTTTTTAAATGTACTTCCAATTTTTCACATTAAAATAGAAGAATTTTAAAGTGGAGTTTGTTCATATTGAGGATATTTTGAAGACAGTGCAAAAAATACTTAACAAATTTTCAGTAGGTCTAAGTACAGCCACATAGCAAATGTTATTTAAGATCTGGGGGTATTTATGTAAAGTGAATCTCTATGGCTCATGTGTCTCTTCTTCAGGCTTCTTTCTACTCCCCAGCCTCCTGTTTTCCTAAAATGTTAGTGTGACTGGTGATGCCTGTAATCCTTCGTTGATGTAGTTACCGACAGACGAAGAGGACCTGTGCCCGCTTGTGCAGTGAGGGCTGGGCAGATGCAGTTTATCAGACCACAAGGGGTACAGCAGTCAGGGAGGTTTCATCGATGAAATACACAGTGGTGAGTCAGTAGAGAGGAAAATACAGCGATAGGTTCTGGGACATTGCCTTTGCAGCACACACCTTAGTGTTGGATTGTTCAGTCTGCTGGCTCGGTGGGGATGTCTCCAGCTTCCGCACGTGTAGTTTTCTCCCTGCTGCTTTCAGTTGACAAATTTCTCTGGTGGGGGGTGTATGAAACCTGATTTATTGGCTTTAATGGGAATGCTCTGCTCCCTAGAGATTGCTCCCAGGCTTTCCAGCAAGTGCAGGGGTGTTTTTTTTTTTTAACCAAGGACTTCACTTGGTGCTTCGTGCATTGCTCTGCCAAAGTGCAGGATTCAACCAAAGCTTATGTCTCAGCATCCCTGAGCCTTTTGCTTTATTACGCCAGAGAAAATTGATTGTTGTAGCATAAAAATGTGGGTCATCAATGTATGTTCTCTTTCCTTCTCCTTGAAATGACAGATGTAGACGATTAATCTCCATGCTATCTATTTCCAGCTTTGGCTTCCAAACAGAGGACGTCAGAGAAAGCGGTGCATATATTCTTTAAACTAAGTGACATGAGGCAGCAGCCAGATAAGTAAATGTCTTTCATGTTCAGGGCTCTAAGTAACAATTACAGTATTACAAAGAGAGGTATGTGAGCTCATGGGGATTAAACTATACTGACTAAATACAGAGCAGCTGCTGGGAAAGCTTTGTGAATAATGGGAAGAGCTTGCCTAGCTGGCTCTACAAAGTGAACAGCAGCCCTTTGGGGACTGTATGATACCTTTGTTATGGAGGACTGTGGGTGAACACAGGTACAGAAAATAAGAGTACACCTAAGTGATAGGGAAAGGTGGCTTGCAAGCGCTATGCTGAAGGAAAACTAGTGAAAGAAGACCAGAAAGCTGAGAAAAAGCCTTTTTCTCATCAAAAGGCAGTGCTCAAGGAAGGAGAACAGCTGGTAAAGGGAAGGGAGAGCAATATCACTGGTGATCTTTACAAAAGAGAGGTCAGTCATCACATAGTGGGTGTTTAGTACATGAGGGAGGACAGCTGGTGGGTGAAAACACCTCATATATATCTAGCATTTTATCCCAGCTGCGGTATGGCTTAAAAAAACCCCTACCCTTTGACTGTTGTTCAGTTATTCAGGGAACTTGAAACTCAAGTCCACTCAGGAATTTTCAGAATACTCCTTCAAAATTCAAGGAGAGCATAAAAGTTTCTTTTCAGAAGCAACTTTTCCAAGACACTAATGGGATTAAATGCTCAAGTCCTATTGACTTTTAATGAGAGTTAGGCGTCTGACTTCCCTTTACGCCTTTGAAAAACTCCTTGTTAATCTTCACAGTTTACAATTTACACTCTGAGACTGCTCCCTCTTAAAATAAATAAGCTCTGATCCTCCTGAGAGTTTGAAGGGCTGCAGATCTAGCAAAATCCCCCCCGGAATGCAGTATATGTGGTGAGTGAGGATTCTTGTTCGTTATTTTGCTCAGCATCTCTTACGCAGTTTCACGCATAAATCAGAGACCCTGAACATCCGCCAGTTCAACTAATAACTGAAAGTAAAGGTGCAGAGCAAAGTATCTCAGTTTTGTGGTTCACTTTAGTAATAGCAAATCTAAATCACTGTGGTGGTATTTGATATGTGATTAATACAGTCTGATGTTATTTAATGGTACTACCCAGATAGAAAATCTCCAACAAGTCCCAGAAACTGAACACCTGCTTGTAAGTCCTCATTAAAGAGATGCTAAGCAGAGAGATGCCCTTGCCCAAAGGTCACAATTTATGAAGAACCACTTCTGTTGCCTCTTTCCAGACTTATAAAGCCACAAATGCCTCTACAGTTTTGAAATAAGCCGCACTACTTCAGCTAATGCCCTGAGAGTCTCATCTACAAACATCTTTGCTGCTTCAATAATTCACATTGTTTTATGTTCTCCAAGGTATATTACTCATGACTTGATTAGTGGCCATATCATATCCTGAACTACAGTCATCCTGCACTAAACCATAAACAGATGTGTGTGCTCCACACCCACTTAATAGAGATTTCTCTGTTCCCATTAGGAATAGGAGCAAGAGCAGGCTAGGGAGGCAGTGTATGGAAGCAGGATGAAGAACATAGAAGTACCAGGGGAGGAAAAGATCCAGTAAGGTGCATATTCTCTGTGTCAATCAAATACCAGCAGAACCAAAGGTCGTTTGAACTGCTAAATTTAACGATCTCTGAAGCCAACTTGCACAGATAATCTCTACAAAATTTGAGTGATAGTAAAAATCAGTGAAGCCACAAACATTCCAGATTCAGTGAAAGAGATTCTGCCTGATTGTCCTCAGATTTGGCAAACCTGAACACAGGCAGACCAACTTTGAGATGAGATTAAGGATGCTGTTTTACAAAACATAATGAAACAAATAACTGAACAGAACAAGTGCATCTTGGACAAAAAGAGCAATGTCTTTTCTCAAAGACAGCAGACACTTAATGAGATACTCAGCAAGAAATGATTTCAGGTCCTCTCATTTTATTTAAAAAGCCAAACATTTATGTTTCTCTCTTTCTAAATTTAGAAACAGAAAATATTTTACAGAGACTGGGATTGCATCAGTCCCTTAGACTTATGCAGGCTTTGTATGGGAAGGTAATTTTAGTGATAGTCTTCTTGCTAGTAGACCAGAACTGTCAGAGTCTCATAGCCTGCAGTTTTTGTTGGCACCTGAGGAGTGAGTGATTCAGTGGAAGCCAAATTTAGATTTGTAAATTACTTTGATTTCCATGGAAATTTGGACTAAACTGATTTTGCACAATTTAGATAAAGATTTAGCAAGATTCCTTAACTGTGATTAGTCTCTGGATGTCATATCAAGGAAAATAACTTCCCAAACACTGAGCAATTTATATCATTATTTCTGTTTCTGGTTAGTTTGTCCAGAACAAAGGCGAGGTTCTCTTTGCATACTTCTGAAGTTATTAATCTGTCTGAGCAGTCAGTGCTGTTTTGTTTTCGAGTGTACGACTGAGCCCCTAGGGTGATGGTTTCTGTCTTGTGTGTCTCTCAGCCTACCAACAAAAGCAATTGTCCTCAGAAGAAGAAACTGTGCATGTGACATTTAGCTATATTTAGCATAACTGTAACATTTCCCTGCCTCTTCATTATTTATTAAAAAATATTCTAATGTCACCACTCATACATTAAATGCTGGTTTTGGCAAACCAGGTTGAAAACATATAGCACTATGCGTGAGAGTTTAGAAGTACAGTAAGAAGAAAAAAAAAAGCATAGCTAATTTTATGAGTATTGAAGATTTTTACTTGAAATGTATGTACATCTGCTGATCTATATCGTGCTAAAACAGAAAAAAAATTAGAGCAATAATTATACTTTTTCATTGATAGCAGAAAATGCTGGTATGTCCCATTTCACAACTTCTGGGAAGTCCAGTATGTACCTTATTACACTTATTTGGAATATAAAGATTAAAACAAGGAGTAGATTTATAGTTTTGAGTTGCTGATTCGTAGTTATCCTTTTTTTTTTTGGACAGCTGGCTGTGCATATATGCAGCACAATGCTAAGATATATAAGCCACCTCTGAACTCAGTTACCTGTGGCCCTACAAGTTGTGTAGGTACTTCAGAACTCGTCTGTGCATGGGTTTCTCAGCAACCCAAACTAGCCTGCAAGACGTGCTCACAGCTAGGCTGCCTCCTGCAGATCAGCAGCTCTGTGTGCACTGGGTGGGGAAGTATCCTTCTGTTCCTGCACAGCTCGAGTTGGTGAGATGAATTTACTTATCCCTGTAAAACAGCACTGATATGGTAACATTTCTGAAACAGCTGTAGTATTCTCAGTGGCAGTTGATTTCCACTGCTGAAGCAGCAATTGCTCTGCATGAGATTTGGAAAATACACAGAGACCTTTCTATAGTGGTTGCTGTAGAAAAATCAGCATCTATTAGCAACTACCACAGAGCAAGAAGGCTAGGCTGCCTGCCTTGCTGGGCTATAGCAATAGACTGTAATAACCACCATACTGCATGGTTAATTTAATGTAATCTCAAGCACCAAATACAGCTGAATAGCTGTATTTGCAGCAAACTTTTCAAAAATGAAGAAATAATGGAGAGTGAGGAACTACTTTGTTACAGTGGAATACAAAAGGACAATATATGATAGTGAAATATCTTTCTACTAATTATTCTTAACCTAGCCAGTTAATTTTAGCCCTTCAATAAAACTGTTACTGATGTGTTTATTTTTGCTGTACAGGTTGCTAGGATGTGTTAGTCTGCCTTCTCAGAGTTCCGACAGCTGCAGTTACAAATGAGATTGAAAATCCTTTTGGTCAGAGAAGGGAAAGATCTTTCTTTTGCTTTCTGAGATATATGTTGAGTGTATGGTTACTAGCTTACTGCAATTTAGGTTTCGTATAACATCTGGAACCAGACATTGTACTGTCTGCCAATAGCTGTTCTTGTAGGGTCCAGGGTGGGGTGACCATAGAGGCTTTATTGTACCTTTCCGTTTGCACACTCACATTTTACTCCTTAGCAAGGAAAACTTTATTTTGGATTAGGTTTCCCTGTGACATACCAGAATGGTGTAATTTGCTCCTTGTGTTTGTCTTTCCTAGAAAATAAGTTTCAGCATTAGAATGATTTTGCACCCCTCCTGTACCTGCATTGCAGCCTCCAAGCCTCAAGCTTGGAGTTCTGGGTTACACAAAGAACAAAAAATAATGCTGGGGAGTGGGAATGTACTGAAATTATCAAACATCCATTACTACACAATTTACATAAAACGTATTTTAGCAAAATGAAATGCTTTCCTCA
Organism: Tringa tobata; assembly: GCA_033628505.1. Classification (NCBI taxonomy): domain Eukaryota; kingdom Metazoa; phylum Chordata; class Aves; order Charadriiformes; family Scolopacidae; genus Tringa; species Tringa tobata. Next base: position 2,788,261 of record JAHREE010000163.1, on the reverse strand, counting down.
TTAAAGCTATTCTCCTTAAATAGGGCATATAATTTATGACCATCTTGCAAACTTTAATGGAAACGCATGAACACTTCTGGCCTCAATCTAGGTGCTTTGTTAACTTTTGTATTTTATTGTGTACTAATAGAACCAATGAGAACCATTGCATTTGTTTTTAAGGTCAAGCAGAGTAAAAGGTTGAACCAGATTTTCATCAGAGTACCTGTTATAATCTGTTTTACAAAATACTGTACACAACCAGAAGATATGAGAAAATATAGTGTGGAGTACCATAAATGCACTGAATCTAAGTAGTTTCCAGCAATGTTTCGTGTTGAAAATCAATCTGATGGCATATAAAGCTCCAGTATTTTCTGTAAATTGATTGTAGCAGGACTCTTCCTTGCTGTATATATATGCTTGATATATAACGGCTTTTCCTTGAGCTGCAAGTAACATATCAGCACTTTCCATTATAATTTCCGTTTCAAGGCTGGTAGTCCAGAGACAGATGTTTCCCTATACTAAATAAAAACTATTTCCGCCACTGTTGGGCACTTACAGAGACCAATGGGGCTGAAATTCTCATCATTCCCTCCAGCCAATCTACACTTCCATCTAAAACTGTCACATTTTTTCAGGTTTGTCTCAGAAACACTCAACCCAAGCATTCGGTCAGAAGGAAAAGACCAAAGAAGGGTGAGTCCTTTCACATGCTCTGACAGTAATATATATGACAATGGGGTAATTCAGCAGGAGATACTACCACAAGCTGATAAAGCATTAGTGTGTCTACTGATTTCAATAAGACTGGTTCATAGAAAAATATACAACCCTAAGACAGACCTACTGCAAATCTTCAATACAATTTCCACTTCAACAGTGGAACATTGATATTTGGAAATATCAATGGGAGAAATACATCTAAATTGCTTGAAAGTGAGCCTCTCAGGGAAAAACTAAGTGGTAAATGGAAAGAATCTACAATAACTGCTCAGATTTACTAGAAATTTCAACAATCATTTAACACTTTCTGGAAAGGAAAATGGAACTATTTAGAATATATTATGGGTGAGGTCAATGGCAACCAAATATTAGGCATCTGGGAAACAGGGAGGATCCAACACAAAGAATCTGCTAAAAGTCCTCAGGAAGGGAAAACTTTCAGAGACATAAGGAGAGAGAAGCAGAGAGTACACAGTGATGGGGCAGTATAAATTTGTACAACATGAAATCTGATGATGGGAAAAGGACTTGTGCAGGAATCCGATAGAAGCAGGAGAGCATATCATGAACTCTGAAGCAGAGTAGAAGTTCCTCAGCTCTGAATTAAAGCAGATTGAATGAATAAGAGGAAAAAGCGGTTTGTGTTTGTTATTTATATTCGTATACAGGTCTTTAGAAGGTTCTGAGAAATATTTGGAATCTTTTTTTTCCCTGGAAAATACAGCAGAACTTGGTCTAAGGATTTTTTTCTGTTTAACTCTGTAGGAGTTAAAACCTGGTGGGAGGCTTTCAAAGCTGACCTTCACCAGGAGTTTATGTCTTTGTTCCAGTGCAGAAGATATTGTAAAACTATGCCTAGAAATTCATACTCAATCAGCACAAACTGTCTGGTGCAGGGCTCTACACATAGTTTTTTTCTGGTTAAATTTGTTTCATTTTTTTTTCCCAAACCTTAAGACTTGATAAGAATGTACAGATACCAATGTGGCATTGCATTTTTTGATTATATGCAATACCCCTATGTCTAAGAAAATACCATAGCCACGTCAAATCAAATGGCAACCATTGAAAAAAAAACTTGTTAAAAGGAAATATTTTCCTCTCTTTTTGAATATAAAAAACAAATAACACAGTTTTTTACTTTAACCAGCACTACAGCAGACAAGCAGTGAGCAAGCAATCTGCCGTGATAACGACAGTCCCACTTACTACTGGCCTATTTACATGTTTAAGTGTTTTAGAAATATAAAGTGAGAAAGAAAAACTATTTATCTGGACAGCAACTGTATGAAAATGAGACTTCAAAAGTGAATATGCCTGACTCCTGGCTTTTAGCTGCCTGTTTGCCCTGTTCTTCAATTCAGCCCTGCTTCCAGTTCTTTTTTCTTTTTTTTTTTTTGTTTTTTGAAAGAAGAATATATAGCAAAATTATCTTTACAGCATCTTTGTAGGTGACCTAGAGTCACACATGTGAGTGTAAATATTTTTTTCTCTCAGCTAAATAGAATGAATTGAGGGAAAACATCTCATATCATCATTTGCGTAAAAGAGAGGAGGAAAACTCTGCATTCAATACTCTGAAAGATCTTGTTTCATGGTTTAAAAATCACCCCACAAATATGTTGTATACATGTCCTGAGGGATCTCCCTAGACAGTGAATGACAGCTTCAGGTCTTATACACTTGGAATACCTGATCCAAATTACTGAGGTGTACTTTTTCAATGATTTGAGTAAGCTTTGGATCAAGTGCTGGGCCAATCTCATTTTCAGGGAATAAGTCATATTCTTTTGTGATGTGAGCATGTGGAGTCACAGTAATTTCTGCCAACCTCAGAGGTCTGCAGTGTACTCATCTATATGCGAACTCTTCTCCTAAGGATGCATTTATAGCTAATGAAAGGAAATAGGCACTTTTTTTGGGTGCATTTCCTCTTAACTATTCTATGCGTGTATTTAGGGTAAGATGAATCATGTCTCTGCGACACTGACTAGACAGATTTCTATTGATGGTAGACAAAGCCTTAGTGATTAGCTCATATGGATGTCTGCATTAGGCAGATGAATGCCACCTTTTAGTGTTCAAAGCCGACCCTGATAATTTCAAACAAGCTGCCAAGAAGAATAGATAACCATTACTTATACAGGATTAAATTCAAATAATTACCTAAAGGCTTGAAGGTATTTATAAAATTTTCAGTAACTTGAATCAGTCAATATTCCTAATTGTTTGTTTTGGTGAGTACATCAGAATCCTTCACATTAAGCACAATACTCTAATTTAAACATCTCTTAAAATATTCTTAACTGTTTCGTGGAGCACTGCAGTCACTTAATGACAAGTGGCTCTTCTTGTGTGTAAAAATTGATTGCTGGCGCCCAGTGTTTTATTACCTGATTTTTTTCCCCCCATTTCTAGACCTTGATCTGCTGACTGACTTCCTGCCTTGACCTTGGATTCACCTCAGCACTGGGGACGTGCCTGGCGAACGCTGGGCTGTGTCTGACCCTGATGGTGCACACTGGTCCAGCTCTGTTTGCCCCACTCGTGCTTTGTGGGACCTTGCAGTGAGGTCTCTGCCCGGCTGGTGTCTGCCTCCCCATGCCTGTGGGGCACCCCCTGACGCTCAGGATAGAGAAGAAAAAGTCTTCTTCACAAGAAAACTCTTTACTTGCTTCTTTACAAGTGAAGGTAAATTGTCCGAAGGGAAAAACTGCTGTATCAGAAACACGGTGTATGGGGTTCTCAAGCCTCAACAAGAACACAACTGATGATTTCTTAAGACAGCTAAAAGGATGCGTGCGTTATTGCACTCCTGCAGGATGTGTGCCTTCATTGCTCGGATGACACTGTCCTCAATTCCCATTTCAGAACCTACCTGCAGTCCTGTCCTCACCAAGGACTATGTGTATACCTTGGTTTTCCCCTTCTTGTATTAAGTTTTCTCATCCTCTTTTCCTGAGAGAGGTTTTGTATACCAACTTTCCTTCCGTGCCGATCCACTGATGTCCCATAAATCACCTAGTTTTCACTTTTTGGACGTTCCTTTTCTGATTCTGTCTTTTTGGGTACTTCAGGACCTCGTGCCTCTATAATTAATTCACAAGCTCATCTTTCCTCAGGCAGGCTTCATTTATATGCTGGCATCTTATAAGAATAATTTGCTTTCCCTTTCCAGTTAGTATGTTTTGCATGTTCACTTGGGGAGCATCTCTTATCTCACTGACTCTGCTTTGGCTGGGCTTTGCTCCTTCCTGGGTTTAGTTGTTGCGAGTTGCCATGAGTTTGTTTCTGAAGAAGAAAAAAAAAAAGGCTTAATGAACTTCCAGCCTTTTTAGTATGTTTGTGATGTCTTGTTTGTGACAGAAAAGAGGTGAGATGGGAGAAAACCTCTGCTTTGGCAGACCTTACACTAGCTCTCCAAGGTTTCAAGCAGCCAAATATGTGTTGCTTATGCAAGAATCATACAAATGGGAACGTCTGTGTTGATCTCTTATAAAGCAAGTACATTTGTATGAATAGTTTGATAGTTTATAGGTACTGAATGAATAAACTACTTGAAGAAAATGTATCTTTGACCTCTTATTTGAATGCCTTACATCAACATCCTGTTTATTTCTCATAAAGTTTTAATTCCTGAGAGAATATTTGTTAAATCTTCAGTTTTATATTGGTGATGATCTTGTTGCCCAGTTTGTCTGTGTCTGAGGGCCTTTGAAGAAAAAGGAGTAATAGCAATTTTGGTGAAGCTGCATCCTAGAAACAGCAGCAGAAGAGACAGATTTTGGAGAAATATTTTTTCCCTTCCCAAACTCTGACTGTGCATGGACTGTGGAACTAAGCCATGAACTTTGTTTTCTGTTTCATTCCCAAGTTCACTTTTTTTCTCTCTCTCCTTCTGTCCGAAGGAGTTTGACATCTCTCTGGACTGGAGGACTTGAGTTACAGACCACATTTTGTCTACTGAATTGCTTTGCCAACCCGTAGAAATATTATGAACTACTGCCACATGAGTACCAATTTTTTACTAATCTTTTCAATGTATCATGTTCCATGCTCTATAGTTTGGAGAATTTAATTGAAAAAAAACCCCTTATTAAACTTTGTTATTGTAGTCATGGGGACTTCTCCCTCCCGCAAATCAGTCTGAGATGCAGTTCCTCCCTCATGGTTGCCTCAGCAAGCCTCAGTTCCTTGTGTGTCCTTTTGTCCCTGGTAGCAGTAACCAAAGCCCAGAGGTCAGCGTGGGGTAAAACCAGAAGAAAGATATTCCAGCTCAGCAGGAACTGGACTCTGAGACCGTCCTACACCTGAGCTCAGCAGGCTTTGGAAGTCATTCTGACTCTATGGCAATACCCAAAATCAGGAAGTGAGTCTAGATTAGTCTGGATAAAGAATAAACTTCTGAAATTAGGCTCCTGCTGAGCCCCCTAAGGCTTCCACAGAAACTCAGCTTCCTGTAGGCTATGAGACTGTGCAGCTGCAAGGGCATTGGACCAGTGTGTTCTGAGATAATTGAAGGCTTGATGGTCGGGTGATACATGGATGTCCCTTTCTGGGCGTTATGGCTTCTGTAAACTCAGAATTTTCTCAGGAAAAACTCACACTGGGTTCCAGCAAACATTTTGAATGGTGTCTTTATCCCTTGAAAGCTGATATGTGTCTGTCTTCAAGCAAACAGGTGAGCAAACAGACTTAAAAAAAAAAGTAAAAGCATAATATTCTTCTTTACGCCTTTGCATATCAAGTGCTGCCAGTGATACACAGCCTTTTTAAAGTATTGTTTATTTAGAACCAAAGACTGACTGAGAAATCATATCATAACCCACTAATCTATCTATATGATTTCTGCCTCCTTCCAAGTCTCACTTTTTTTTAGTTCAGAGAAGGACTCTGATCCTCACTGTACTAGTAACTCTTGCCAGCCCCCTGTCTGTTTTATTTCACCATCCCTCTTTTTTAAGCACCATTTTTGAGTATCTTCTTTGTAGGATAGTTTCTAGAGATTAGGAATGCTTATAGACAAGAGCTTTCCTATCATCTTTCAAGTTTGATCCTGATTATTTGTATCTGAGAAAGCATTACATTACCTTCCTTTTTGCTCTTTCTATAGCTGTCATTGAAATAAACAATACTAAGGCATATAAGAAACATTGCACTATAAATAATACCTAATCAGAGTTCTTAATTTATTGAATAGTAAGTAGTCCTATCTGCTACAGCATTATCTTATGAAATATGAATTAAACATTTGAAAAAGAAAAAATCATAGCGGTATAATGTTTAGCTATGCTATTCCATTTGTAACTTCCTTAAACAAAGAAGTTTGATTCTCATTCCACAGACAATTTGAAATGTGGATTTAATTAGTCATTTTATAGCAATTCTAAATTGATAGTAATAGAATTTTTGTTGTATTTGCTGCAGCATTAAGCAAAGACAGCTGGGCACTGCATAGAAAACAGGATGCACATTATTCTGTTACTAGGATCCATCGTTTGTTATTCCTAACTGTATTTCCTGAGTTAGCTGTACATAGACTTTGTAGCATAATGCATTCTGTGTCCTCATCTTCCTTGTTTGTTTTTTTTTTTTATTGAAATGTTTTATATTTAGATATAAATATATCTAAATATATTTGAGGCCAAAGCTCTGTGACATGACGCTGGAGGTGAGGCACCTGTTTCCTCACGTTACCTTCCCAGAACGGGTGCATTTCGAACAAGTCGGTTATATCGACCCGAGTCATTCCCAGGACCACGTAGCAGGCACATTCTGGGCAGAGACTTCCTCTTCTCCGAGTTTTTTATTAAAAGCACATTCAGGAATACGGAAACAACGCAATAATGGGGCGTGCTTGTGAAATGACATTCTCTAGGTAAGATAACTCAGAAAATTTTGTAAGTAATCCCAGGATATCCAAACATTATCCATCTTAAGTCTGTGTTCTGGAACCTAAACCTGATGAGATATATCTAAACAATCTATGCAAATCTTGAAATCTTTGTTGTGTAGCATGTTTTACTTATCTGTATGCATGGAAAGCCCTGGTGTTTTAACATTGTCTGGAGGTCAATCTGGAGGTCTCAATTCAGTTGCTGAAACATGGGTGTCTCAGGTGTGTCCTTGAGATGGGGATTTGAAATCTCTGCTTGTGATAAGGAGGTACCGTGCCTTTGGATGACTTTCAGTGGCTATATTTGTGCAACAGGATCGAGATTGGTGTGTCTCTTGCTAAGTTGTCTGGTCTCAAAGTGCAGCACTAGCAAAGTCTTCCTGAAAGAGCACAAACAAACCCAGGTGGAATTGCTTAGGAAACCTGAACCTTATGCAATCTAACCAAAGGAATAATCAATCCCTTCCAAACAACCTCTCTCCTCAAATTCTTAGCCTTAGAACAGGAGAAGGTCAGAAGGAGAGTCAATGGAATAAGGATAATGAATATCTATTGCCCATTTAAATTCTTGCATCAACTTTATGGTTTTTGACTTTCTTTTACATAAGAAAGTGTATCTCAGCAGCTTAGCTTAGCTAAGAATAGTCTGGCTCTATTCATATCACAATAATAATTGATAGAAAAAGACATATAAAAAGGATCTGTAGATTCCAGGACATAATGCTATGTACTGATAAATTAAAAATATATTTGGGCAGCAGGAATCTGTTGTTTGTACTAGTAAGCTGTTAGCATGGTCTCAGGTATGGTTCTGGTGATTCCCAAAGGTGGTTTGGATGAAGACAGTCTTCTGTAGGATACTTTACCTAGGTCTCCAAAGCCATTCCATTTTGGCTGGCCTTGGTGCCAGAGAAAAATTCTGGCTATGTCTAATTTACTAATACAGCCCATTTTCTTGATATTATCTATATGGAAAAAGAGACAATCCCATATTAAGTGGTAAAAATTCTTCACAGAATTTAATAAGGCCCGTAACATTGAAAATATCATCAAAAACCTCCCTTTCCTCCAGGAAAAAAATCTTATAGAGTTTCGCTCTGGAACTTCTTTGTTAAATTCTCAGTTTTTTACAACGGTTGGTTTTGTTAGGTTTGTCCCACAAAAAAATTATTGCATTAAACTGTATTTTTAATATGGAGAAAAACAAGAAAACAGATCATCTTTATTGTTAAAATAAAACTCAGCTGCAAAAAAATCAATCATTTTCTGCAGTCCTGTAGCATTGAAAATGAAACAAATGACTGGCCCTGAGGTATCATCTTGTAGAGAAGCTCTGAAGGTTGTTTTTAATATAATTTTCACTTTGAATCAGCTTAATTATAGAGTCATCAATGTGATTCACTTAACATATTCCAGACCCAACAATAAATCTGGCATGCAATATTTCATTGGTTTACCTCCATTTGTGAAGCATTACATTATACATTAAATTACAGCATCATTTATACTTAACCTTGTGTACACACATGCACACACGCACACATGCACATGCCCACATTTCTTCAGTTAAAATAGTTTTTCTCATGAAATATCATTTATAACTATCAAAATGATTCTTCTTTGGAGTTTGTAAAAAGATACTCTGATTTTACCAAACTGATGCATCCCATCAACATGAAAACCTGATTTATTAAAAAAGAGATGTTCTTCATTTCAATGTTAAATTATGTTTCCCTCCATTCATTATCAGCTTATGGTTCATTAGGCCATTGCAGTTTTAAACCTCACTCTTTCCCTTACTGTTTTCAACAAAGCTACTAAAATTAAATCTTTATATGAATGCCACAGCTGTCTCCTTTGAGATCAGTAGTTTAATTATGAATAGTCATTACCTGGTTATTTCCATTACCTGCTTGATTTCCATTACACAAAATCTTTGCATTTCGTTAGGAGTCTAAGCTGTAAATTTAGCAATAAGTTTGTTTTTCAAATTCAAGGGTAATCGCTTCAAGCAAAGTTTAGTAGTTAGAATAGCCTGTAACATTTAATTTTTAGAATTAGAGATAGGGAAAAGATTTGTGTGGGCAGTTATATTTGGCTTACAGGAAACAAAATAAAAAGAAAATGGTCTAATTCTAGCCATAGTAAAATGTTACGATACTAGTTCCTATACAGTGCAGGACATTTCTGGTGGCTATAGGGCTGCTTTATTAAGCTATGTGGTGACCTTCATTGCATGTGTTACAAGTGAAGGTGACCAAGATTGTGACTGGTGTCTCTGTGAAAATTTATGTATGTTTTTGCTGAGCTTAGACATGTGGGTACGCTGTTTGGCACCTTTAGCTCAAGCATCTTAGCAGTCCCACAGAAAACAAGTACTGTTGGAAAATCTTCTACATATTCAGGAGGAAAAGCTTAAGAAAAGAACAAGTCAACATGTAAGCAAGCAAAACCAAGGAAATCCTGTCATGTACTCTCACTTCAATACCGTCATAGGTTTTGTCTTCAAAAATTGTTAAGTCACTTTCTGTGAGGCAAGAGACTTTCCCAGCCTTTAGCTAAATTATCATCTCAAGAAAAACAGCCTTTGTAGTAGAAGTGCTGACGAAAGCTTAACTGCATTATTATGAAGCCATGCATAGCTAATAAATGACACCACCTTTCCTAGCAGCTTTTCTTTGCATGTTGTAGGTAATTATTAATGCTCTCTGATCTTATACCAACCAGCAATTCCTAGATGCCCCTAGTTCTCAATTCTGGTTGTGTCAAAGGAACACTGAATTATTTGTTGTGGTCTTGATAGATGTACTGTGTGCCAGGCTGATGGAATTATGTCTGGGATTTTATAAAAGGGCCAAAAACGACAGCTCCCTGGTTTGGCACTCATAGATACTACAGAGTATCACAGACACTGGGGATTGCCTGCAAGCTTGCTCAGATTGGTGAGTAGCCTTCAGGGACAATTTTGGCGTGGGCTCAAATCCAGTTCAGAGAAGTGGCAAAAACCAATGATTTACTGCATATTATAAAAGAAAACACCTGAAACATTATTGTGAAGAAACAGGAAAGGTGTAAGTTTCTGTAAAGTGTAGACTTTAGGAACACATTTGAAAATTATAGTTAGTTACAATAATACAGTGTACTGGCAGCTATTGTTATAACATAGCTACAAGCACATGCAGGGACACGTGAGTGATGCACAGTTAATGAGCTCCAGGCAGTGGACATACCCCTCAGCCAGAATCCTGTAACCTCTGTTGAGTAATTTCTCTCTACATGCTGTATCAATTAGAGGTCTTTACAGTGGTAGGAGAAGACTGACTACTGGGGAAGGGAGGCTTTGTAGTGTCAAAAACCTGTGCCTCTGTTAATAAAGAGGATGCTTTGGTCTAGTGTCCATGATATATACAAAAATAGATCAGAGTTTTATGTATTAGGCCTTAGATGGACAAAACCTTATACTATCTTTGGGCAAGGATAATCTTGTGAATGATAAACAGTGGGAAAGTTATAAGCAGAAGGCACATTATAAAGCCCCCTTTCTTGCTAACCCATGCTAGTACTGAGCTTGTAGTCATGCGAGATCTTGTTTTACCCTTAGGCTCTAAGGGTGAGTGAAGGAAAAGTTGGTTGGCAGTAACGAGTAACAGGTATTGAGATGGGTATGATATGCAGGGTTGCCCTCCTTAGTCACCAAATCTTAGCAACAAGTGTGTATATAGCATCATGTCTGCTATTAAATATGGAACATGTTCACTATTTGCTTTGTTACCCATTTGAAGTGACGTACCTGGTGATAAAACCTTAATTAGGCAGTTATGCTCAGCTGAGCGTGTCTGCATGTTGCTGTCAGTATTCCTCTTGGCTTTGTTTCCTCTAATTGAATCGTGGGTGTGGAGAGCTGCTTTCTTTAAAGGGTCAGTTTTCTGTGAAACACCATTTCTGATTTTAAAAAAAATCTCAATCAGGAGGGAGCTTTAACGTAAATTTTTAAACTATGGAAGAAAAATATTGGCCTACCTGCTAATTAAATGGGACCAGGCATCAAAATCTCTGGGATTTCTGGCAAAAGATAGAAGTACATTTTGGCATGATATTTGTACAATACTCTTTCTAGATTTCCTATGAAAAGGACAGGAAAAAAGGCAAATCACCTCTTATATTTATCTTCATCTCTGTTTACATTGTACTTCATATACATATCTGGAGTACTGTGTCCAGCTCTGAAATCCTCAGCACAGGAAAGACATGGACCTGTTGGAGCAGGTCCAGAGGTGGGCCACAAAAATGATCAGAGAGATGGAACACCTCTCTGATGAAAACAGGTTGAGAGAATTGGGGTTGTTCAGCCTGGAGAAGAGAAGGCTCTGGTGAGACCTTATAGTAGCTTTCCAGTACTTAAAGGAAGCTTATAAGTAAGATGGTGACAGACTTTTTAATAGGTCCTGTAGCAATAGCTCAAGGATTAATGGTTTTAAACTAAAAGAGGGTAGATTCAGACTAGTAATAAGAAATTTTTTTATGATGGGGAACAGGTTGCTCAGAGAGGCGGTAGATGCTCTGTCCCTGGAAACTTTCAAGGTCAGGCAGGATGGGGCTCTGAGCAACCTGACCTAGTTGAAGATGTTCCTGCCCATGGCAGAGGGGTTGGACGAGATGACCTTTGAAGGTCCCTTCCAACCCAAACTATTCTGCGATTCTATGATTCACACCTAGATTCAGAACACATTTTTCTGTGAAGTAAAATGGATGAGCACAATGAGAAAGGGAATAAAAATCACACTTGTTTTTAATCCAAGCTCACATTTGTTTTATTCTGTTTCCTCCTTCATTCCTTTATTTAGAACAAACATTAATAAGATTATGGCTCTAATTCTCATTTTCATTATGGATGTTATGGAGGCTCTGCCTCATTCCAGCCCAGAGCTTTGACCACCTGTACACACGAATACAATGTTCTGGGCCAGCTACCCAGAGTATGGCATCTGATTCTGTTCTGTTCTCCTTCTGTTCTCCCCCCCCGCGTTACTGCATTACCAGGGAGGACAAGACAACAGACACACAGTAGGCACAGTTTGACCAGGTGGCAAAGGGAGACCTGGGATGTACAGACTGGCATTTCTTAGAACATTTGGTCTCTGTGCCACAGAGGCAGCACGTGGCCCAAAGGACACCATGGGACACGAGGGGATGGCATATACTCAAGTCTCGTTCTAAAAGGCAGAGAGAATGTGGCAGGACACGTGGCTGAGGATAAGAATGCCAATATGCCACAGTTCAGACACAGCCCATATTTTTTATATATTCCCATGATATCTCCACTCTACAGGTTAACTGGTTCATCTGCTGTAGACTCTTAGATGACAGAAAGGGGTGTGAAGTGGGGCATGTCTGCAGTTGGTGAAGAATGTATGATGTGGGTGGAAATAGCTTCCCATGACAGAGTGAAGAAATAATCCAGGGAAGTGGGATTATTGGCACTTGGGAGAACTAGTGCTATTTTAAGACCTGGTCCCACTGACCTCAAATCCTGGCATAACAGGTAGAACAAGGGTCCCAAAGTGTATTAGGCAGTGCGTGCACAAGGACTCTATATATCTATAGATATAGATTTATCTGTATATCCAGTTTATGTTACTTCTACATCTCATGTGGTGCATCCTGTTTTATTGATTATGCATTGTAAAATCATTCTATTTTGGTATGCAAGTCTAACATTTTGGATTGATGTGTGGGCTTAGGCAAAAACTGTCCAGTGTGCCTAAAACCCTAAAAATGGCTCTAGATGGAATAAATTCCAGCTGCTTCACACCAACAGAAAACCAAAAGCCTGGACAGTCCACCTCTACCAAGCTGCTGGGACATCTGGGAGTGTAATTTCCCACAGCCACTGATTCCTGGATCAAGCTATAGAGCTCCAAACTCTGCTACTTTGGCAGAGGAGAAGTGGGCAGAGGACAAGCAAAGGAGTGAAAGAGTAATTATGAAGTGTACTGTCATCTTGTGCTGTCCTTACCCCTTCCTCATCATAATGTAATATGTGAGTAAAGATAGGCTCAGAGAGTTGTGGGGTTTTTTTGTAGCAACTAAAGTATAAGTAACTTGAGAAAGTGCGGGTATATTTTTCTATATGTTAGAGAGCATTAAGAAACCTGCTGACAAGAACATGCAAAAACAAAAAAGTGAAGAAGTGGTGAAAGACTACTTGTTATTAAAAAAGAATAAAAATAGCAATAGTGGAAAGGACACATAAAAGCATGGAAGACTTTCAGTTTAATGAGAATGGTAAGAATATGAAACACAAGTTCAAGACGTGCAGTAGTGTTTTTATCTATGTGCTTTCAGAGACAGTAGTAAGGAAAATCTGCCTGAATTATAGTGGGAAAAGTGTCCTTTATGTTATGAAGAGATTTCAATTTTCCGCAGGCATTGGGTGAATTTCACTATTAAGATTTAGCAAAAACCTTATAACTGCAAGATTGGTTTTGTTTAAAGAGAGAGGTCAGAGAAAAATGAGGCTTTATGGCCATCTAAAACAAATCCCAAGATCTCCTTTCCCTGTTGAATTGGTTTCTGTGGAAAAAGTGAGAAAATATTTCACATAATAATACAAGAGAGCCTCAGAGGGAGAGCTGGTCAACCAAGGAACAAACTGTATTATTTGATTTAGAAAAAAAGCCTCCACTTCACATTTTAAAGAAGTTTCCTTTAGCTTTCAGTATGTAATAAGAAAGACTCTATCTAAAAGTAAAGAAGAGATTAATAATTAATAAATTGTGAAAGGTAAAAGTTTCCGTTATTCAAGGGTGTTGTGCTTATATGCTCTTTAATAAGCTTCAGTCCAAAAACGATAATAAGAAGGTCTGTTAGTTACTCTAAACATGGTGATTAGAACACTTATTTCACTTCTCCATCTGAGACAGACATGACAAGTGAACACATTGTACCTTATATTTAAAGAATGTCTCTTAAAACAGCATATTATACTTTCTTATCATCATATCAAGTGTCAAAGGAGAATCTTTACTATAGTTACATGAATGTTAATGTAAAAGAGATACACATGTTAAGATGCTGGTTGAGTTAGAAGGAATATTTCGTACTTTGGAAACAAACAAAAAAATCGTATAAATTAGTTTCAGCAGAATACTGACCATAGTGAATTGGCTGTATTTACAGAGATGTCTTAACCGTACTTGAATTATTTATTTAGTAACCACCAGACAGGTTAGAGCCTGTTTTTCCTTACCTGTAACTGAATTGTACCCTGAAAAGTGTAGGCAACTGCTTAATTGGGCGTAGGATGCCTAAATGCAATCCACAAGATTAGTACTTCAGCTGCTGAGGTGAGCTGAGACATAGTCTTTTATCACTTATGGATTACCTGAAGAGATTATTACAGATAAAAGTCCTCAGTCTGTTCCTGAAGAGTTTCAAATACTCCTAAGGAGAAATTCAGTAAAGCACACTCGGTCTATTGCTTCTCAGCTAACAGTATCAGATAGGGTAGCTAAATGCTTTTGCAGACTCTTTCAAAGGGCCCTGAGAAAAAAAAAAATCAATAGTCTGCCACACAGAAAATTCCAGCAGTTATTTCTCAAATGTCAGATATTAATTAGGTTTGATTTATTTGATTTTGTTTTAGCAAAACAACTAAGAAAACAGTAGAGTAGATGTTTTTTAAAGCCTGAGTACACATGCTTTGACTAAGGAGTAAGTTCAGGGAAGTATATTTTGGGAGGTGTGTTGCAGTCCATGTTTTCTGCAGCAGGATTAAAATGACAGATAATGAAGAAAAGGAATGACCATTTGCTCTAATGCAGAAACTTCCAGAAAGGGAACAGGTTTGCCAGTTCTGAGTATGTTTTTAGAAAGGGAGAAGTGAGATAGATACATATATTGCTGTAGAGGCATGAAGGCAGATATTCACATTTTGATCTGGGGGACATTAAAGACACTTCTGGACCAAGCATCTGTGGTCCTAATGAAATATAATGCTTTACAAGTCCAGTTGTACAAACACTTAAAAAAATGAATTGTATATAGCTGCTTCAGTGCTATTCCAGTATGATTAGATAAAGTATATGTAATTCATGTATACATAGTGGGTAAACATAGTATACATGAAAAAGACAGCTTCAATGGTTTTCATTTTCATGCATCTCACTCTAGCTTTATAGGATGTCACTGTGGCAAACGGAGCACTTCTGTGAGGAAAACCTGTTACAATGATCACTGGAGAAGAAACACTCTGCTGCCTCCAAGGGTCTGACGTTTGTTCTTTCTTACCTGGCTACTTCACCTAATCTGGAGGAAATCTTATTATGACTTATGGTGTATGACATTCCCCCTGTATATGATGAACTGCAGCCAGTCCCATTAGCGATCTTGTGAGTTAACTAGTCATCCCTTTACTCCTGGGAACTTTCTGAACCTATAAAACCACTTTCCTTTCTGAAGTAGCTGAGTTTTCATTTTTTATTAAGAGCCAGTCACAAAGAAAACTAGAGGCATCAGTATGTCGTCTCCAATTTCAAAAACTGCTGAGCAGACAACATTTGATATTTATTAGCCCTAGATAAAAAAGGCAGTATCTTAAACTGGAAGCCTTAAGTGTCATCCTTTCATTTTTTAGCTGGAAGTGGTAGGAATTATATCTTCTGAAGACTAACCCGTAGTTTGCAGCAGGCAAATGAGTGAGATGATAAAATGCAAGGGATCTTTTGTCATCATTATTGATAGCACCTTACATTACCTGTAACATATTTTATCAGTCTCCAAGACTGATCTGTGCTATTACTGAACATGGTTTATTTTTTTAATTCTCTTTTTGTGAAGCTTGCTTGAATATTAAGCCATGACAAACATAAATTACATTTAATAATTATGCTAAACATGCATTGAAATCTGTCATACAACAAGCAGAAATGTCTAAGAAGCATTTTGAAGCACTATATTAATTTATTCTAAAACATGATAGTGTCTTACATTAGATTAAAAATGTTGTTGTGTTGAGTGACCCTGAAAGATTTGCTGAACTAGAGGAGAAAAGTTTTTAAAATTATGAGAGTTAGAAATATAAAAAAATTATAGCTTTGCACACCAGATTGTTGTGTGTGAGATCCCTTCTAAATGAGAGATATGAACACCAAATAATTTGATGCACCCAGCTGAAGGAAATGAGCAGTGTGATCAATTGAAGTCTGGGAAAGTAAATATGAATATTTATGAGATAGCTGGAAGTAGGAAATAACCTTGTGATGAAAAATATCATGACTTGCTACTTTAGTGGGGTAGGTTTTGTAGGTTGCTGTCACTTTGGTGGGTATCTACTTGCCTGTTGAGTGCACAGTTGCCTGCACAAGACAGATCCTCCCTGGCACAAGAACAGGAGGATCTTATGCCTTTGCAGAGACATTTCTCACAGATGAACTCTGCAAAACCCACATTGGCATGCTTTATGGCCACAGCTCTGAGAAGCAGAGAAAATTTGCAGACCAACAAAAGAGGGGACTGGAGAGTAGAAAGAAATGCTTTCTCTCTCACATGACACGGTCATGTTCAGATCAGAAAGTACATAAAAATCACAGATAAAGAATTATTTCTGTAAATAGTTCATCCTTAACAAGACTAACTATTGCCTGAGAAGAATTTTTTTTCTTTTTAGCATCATAGAAATCACTGGTGTGGAACTGGAGTCCTGCCTGCAAATATTCCCCTCTGTGACAGATCCCACATCTGTTATTCTCAGAGACAGCATTTCTCTAACCACTATCATAGAGAACCGTGTCTTGAAAGGCTCTTGGAGGGGTATATTTTACCAAAATGTTCATGTATCCAATCTCCCTTTTGGCCTTTCACACAAGAGGTACAACCTGGCACAGCAGAGGTCCGACATGATGGTAAGCAAGCAGGAAAACAGATTTTTTTTCTACATTTAGGCATATTATTTTGTTATTAGCAGACATCACAAATGTTTCCCTTTTATTCTATCAGTGTATTAAACCAGTGTCTGAGTTGTCAAAAATGTTGATAACTAAGACTGAAAATGAAATATTTTAAAATCACCTTGAATTAGGGAAACAAGTCCTGAGCAGCAAAGTGCTCAAAAAAGTAATGTTTATACTGGAAGTCTTGGATCTTAGATTTCCCCTCAAAGTTTGCAAGTACTCATTAGAACTATATGTAAGGCCTTTGCTTTAGAAATCAGCTGTGGGTTACCTGATGCTAACAGTAGCTGATAATTTAGAGTGGGCAAGTGAAGAGCTCCACAGTCTTGACTGTGCTTATGATTTACTCATAACCTCATCTCAGGCCTTCTTCACCAACCACTCTAGCACTGCCCCACAGTAGCTACCCATTGCTGTCCTGGAGGTGATAATTTACTACCAACACTAGCTGTTGCCTCACCTAAGAAGCATAACTAACTCCAAAATTTCTGTGTGTTTCTGTATTTTATGGCTTTATAAAGGTTAATCCGATCCCTGCTCCAAAAATAAGAAAATTTCCTCACTGACAAATTTTGCCTATCATGCCATTCATATTTCATTTTTATAGCTGGGAGTTCAAGCCAAAACCACAAAGTAAGAAACTGAAGCAGACAGTTGTTTACATTTCCTCTGCCTGTTTAGATAGGTAGGGTAATAGCACTTTATTTGCAACACAAACAGAACACTTAAGAGGATAATACAGAATTTCTAGATTAACAAATTGTGGCAGCAGGATTAATGCTTCATTGATAAAACAATTCATAGTGCCTCTTCGTGGATAGATTCATTGTAGGAAAACACATGGTTAGTCATAGGATTGAGCTTGGTCTTAAGAAACTCCAGACTAGATGCTATTGCAGTCTGCACTGTCGTGTTAAATTAGGGTTCTGGCTTGCACTTGCATCCACACGTCTGCTTATTGATTTATACTCCAACTAATGTCTGGAGCATACCAGCCAATTTACCAGGTTGGAGAAACATAGACACAGGAAATAGAATCCTGCCTTTTTAAGCTGGGGCAACTTCAATCTCTCAACCCACAGGGCATAAACCTTGGGTTATTCTTCATCATAATTAGCTGCTTAGTATGGATTAGAACAGCATAGAAATCTCCCCCAAAATCTCCACCAAGCCCCACAATATCACAATCTGGTATTGTGATTTCTCCTGGGGCTGTATCTGAACAATATGCTTTTTTTTTTTTTAATTCTTTCTCTCTGCACACCAATGCTTCTGATTTTTATTAAGACAGCAAAGAGTGACAGAACAGAAAAGATGTAAGGCTGAAACATTATCTTCCTTAACTTCCTTAGAGTGTTCAGAGTTATGCAGGAAGCGAAAAAACAACCCTCAAGAACATTGAAACCACTGTTGACTTCTTTCCAGATGTTTCTAAGATCATAACATTTGATTCTGGACAGAGCCTGAGGTCAGTAGTGCATTTTAATTTCAGCTAATTTCCTGTATTCCAGTAATTTTGCTTCTGATTCCAGTTAATGCCAGAAAATACAGTTGTGCAATTTGCAAACATGAATTTAACTGTACTTTTTCTAACCCCACAATACAGTTTATCAGTCAAGTCCATGAATTTTTTGTCACACAGCTTGATGGGTCGCCCAGACTATTTTGTCCACCTCTCACCCTTTGTTTTTATCTTTTTTATTCGTTGATTCGCTGCCTGCTACTGCCAGAATATTTCTCAAAAAAAAAAAAAAAAGGTAATTTCTTTGTAATCAGCCAACTATGCGTTAGAACTTGCATCTCCAAAGTAATCAATGCCATTTATTCCCAATTGCCATGGAATTATTGAGTTTCTGGTGCACACCCTCTTATTAAGTTTGTTATACCTTCTCCCTTGCAAAAACATGGGGAATGAGAACTGCTGGAAGGGTAGTCCCAAAGAGTTGTAGTTTCCAACCAGTTGCTCAGTTGGCGATGTTGTTAGCAATACAGGGTGGCAAATTGCTCAGGCTACCCAGGTTATGTATCACATTCCAAAAGAGTTAAGGATTGTGATGACTTCCACTTTCATAGTTAATTAAAAAGTTTTCTACAAGGATGTTTGTAAGAAATATAAAAATATTTTCAGGCATTATGCTTTATTTTTTTGTGTATAATCTCCTTATATCCCTGGATGAATGTATGTAAAATGAAACAAGCTCTGTGCATGTGTAAGGTGTGATTAGAGATTTCTGGTTTTTAATTTAAAGTCTGCTCTCCTTGACCTTTCAACAGAAATGGGTTACTCATAATACCTATGTGACTCCAGAGTCTAAAAATACACCTGTAATATAGATCTGAATTGCAGAATATATGGTGTCAAATGGAACAATATTTTCCCCTTAAGACTTCATTCTGTGAATAAAAATGGGGTGATAGTTCTTTAACATACTTGCTAGAAATCTCTGTCCTGACCAGAACATTTTTTTTCTATGAATAAGTTTTTCTCAGTGGGGAAAAGGGAGTATGCTTCAATGATCTTTAAAAATATCACGACTTCTAAAAAGTAAGTGAATTCAGAAAAATCCTGATACATTCTTGTATTTATGGAAATGCTTGGCTTGAGAGCGGGAGAACATTATCTGTTTAGACTTCCTCATCTCCTGAGAAAGTGAGAAAGTTACTTCCATTTCTTAAAATTATACCTTTCACAGAATTACTTTCTCTTTAATTAAGAGAAAGCTGCACATATTTTTTCTATGTGGAAAATATCCAGAAAGTGGAAAAATAAGTATGGGGAATATAATCTGAATTCTTTCTCCTTTCTTTCTACTGGAAGTCAGATTTATTTGCTAGAAAATTAAATGAGAACACTGCAAAAAAAGTGAAAATGGTTAAATTTTTTTGAAATTATTATTTATTTGGACTAAAATACTCTGGGGAATATTTATGGGAAAAAGATATTTTCCATTCAACTTTTAAATCTGTATGTTTGTATTATGACTTAGAATTCACTGAACAAAAAAAAATATTTCAAAATGACCAGATTCTGATGGGTTAAATTCAACCTTAGTTCTTGTTTCAAGTGTCTCTTTTCCTTTGCAAAGCAGCTTAGGTTAGTTAAGCTTAGAAAAAGTTAGTTTCAGCCAGTAACAAGCACCAGGAATAAACCACTTGTGTTGATAATCAATTAGCTGGTGTGAATTGAAAAGTCTTCTTAGGAGAAGGGAGCAGGTGGTAATGACCCAGATGAAGTCACTCTTGGAGGGGAGCTGAGCTTATCAAAGAAGAGAATCTACATTTATATTACCAGGTAAAAACTCAGTATCTACTATTATAACAAAAAAGGGTCACTTGAAGATCACATCAGAAACTTAAAACGATTTTTGTAACTTTAAAATTTTGGTTTTCTGATGTTATATCATTTCAGAATATTTTGAAAATTGGATGTTTGCAAGTTTTTACTAGTATTTGGAAGATTTAGCTGGTATTTAACAAAAACTGTGTAAGTTTTTATTTGAATCTCTGAAGTTACATGAGTCTTTCTATGGATGGTATATTCTGATGATATAAATTTCATTTAAACAACACAAATGATCTCCTTTTGTCATTACCCTCAAAAATAAAGTGCAGTCAGTTGGTTCATTATGGCTAATATACTTGGTATTCCGGATCTATTGAGCTGTTCTTGTCTTTGTGTATTGTAAGTTACCTTAAAATTGTGCTTCCTCTTGTAGATATTGATTTATTTAAAAATTTATTTAGCCAGAAGCATAAAAAAAGATGAACTACATATTTTTTAAAAATTTATTTAAAACTAGAGTTGAAAGTGCATCTAATGCTATTTTGAATTATGCTGGGTTAAAAATTGTAGGAATTAAATATCTGCCCATGCTCTGTGTAGTCAAATGTGAAGTCTATGATTTAAACTGAAGTAGTTGAGTCCAAAGTAAGTAATTGAACTCCAAGTAATAGAATTGCAGAAGTACTAAGGATAAGTAAGGTTCAGTTGTTCAGCACAAAACCAAAACGCACACCACATCAGGAGAGATGAGATAGAAGGAGGAATAAATAAAAATATATATTTTTCCATTTAAAAAATATCTAGCTGGTTTTTTTTTGTTTGGTTGGGTTTTTTTGTTTCTCTTTCTCCAGAAAGAGTCTCTTTTTCAAAGGGCTTTACAATCTGGAAAACTAGCTTTTTGGTGCTTGCAGTTGTCAGTAGGTTTGAATTTTGTTCACTGAAGCCACTGGAGTGCAAAAGCTGCAGAGTGCTGGGGGTGAGCACAGAGGGAAGATCATCGCACTGGTGCATGTGAGTCCCAGCACGTGGCACGAAGGCAGGGCTGAGACCACCCTTGGGACGTGTCTGGGTTTCCTTTGGGTATTGCATCTTCATTTTACTTTGCAGCATAGCCCACAGACAGCCTGGACTCCTCAGGCAAAGAGGAAGGGATTGATAAACATCAGAAGACTGGTATTTATGTAAGGGGCTTGTAATCTTGGATGTGCTTTCAGGACTTTCCTCCCATTTGCCCAATGCTCTGGTAGGGAAAAGCAGATGCTGAGGTCAGGGCTTGGCTCAGCCGAGTAGAGTGACTGATGTCTCCATCCTTTAGGTAATCCTCTGAGTATGTCTACTAGACACTGCAAACAAGAGTAGCTCTGACTGCTCAATTAGAAATTCCAGCTGGCAACATTAGCTCCCTAATATTTTTGTATAGTAGCTTCAAGTAGGCTTCCAAGGAAATAGGGTAGACGCCAAGGCATGAGCTAGGGTGGAGGAGAGGAACATGGCACCCTGCCTCTTGCTGTGCAAGCCTGTCATACAGCAAACATATCGTGGGCAGGAGGTGAGTCCTAGCTGTGGTCCCTGCACTGGAGCTTTTTATGGCTATTACAGTTTGCTTTTCCCCCCAAGATTGTCTAGTCTCAATGCTTAGGTGAGATGAAATGCATAGTGATGTTTCCTGTAGAAGCAACGCCATCTCCTGAGCCAGCCCTGAGTTGGGTTTCTGAGCTCCCAGGAGCAGTCAGAGCTCAGAGGTGTCCTGCTGGCTAGTGCCTTGGGGTTTGGGCATACCTCATGTGGTACCCACTTTTCCCTGGGGATTCTGTGGGAACCTCAGTTCCTGGCTTTGGGTTTTGGCTTCTCACTCCCAAATCCAGATATTTGAAAAAAACCCCAAACAACCCACAACAAAAAACCCACAAACCACAAAAAAAAACCCCCACAACATACACTGCCTAAAGGCCAGACCGAGACCTTGACAAACTCCTGGTCTTTGAATTCAGGTTGTCTTGACTTGGTACTCAAACTGCCCAGACTGTTGACATGATGTAGATAAGCTGTTAGATGGTTATACAGCAACTTTAATTTTACCATGAGCTGTTATGGATATAAATCACAATGACAGAAATAATTTGTTTAAAAAGAAAAATTGATGAACGGGATAAAAGAAAACTTTGCAAAGAGTTGCTGATTTGATAAATATCTCTGGGGGCGGGAGAATCACTACTATATCAGCAATAAAGAATCTACCAAGACAGCTTGATTAATAGAAAAAAATATTACTTGAATGTATGAGTGCAGAAATAAGATGAATTTTTATAATCCTGAAGTTTTATGAAATACCAGCTAGAAGATTAGAAAGGTAGAGTATTACTTTCTTTTAAAAAAATCAGTACAAGGAAGATTGAAAGTAAGTCAGTTCAGTTCTGAGTAAGAGTAAAATAAGAGAGTCATATAATATTTGATTTTGAAAAGATAACATCTGTTAACATACATACAACATTTTAAATGTTATGTAAGTCTGGACGTAATTCAACTGGAATTACTGATAAATTACCTTGTTTGATCAAATACATCTTCTGTGGCTATGATAAATTATTGTTTTTGACTGATAACCTCCTGCTTAAAGAGACCCCATTAAATAGGAAAAAATATAGAAAGCATAGCATATTAGGAACTTTCCTTGTACATTTTAAGGGCAAAACCTTTCTACTGGATTTCTTGGCATATCTGCGTTAGTTTCTTTGTTAAAGAATAGAAAAAAATTTCATTAGCTAAATTTATAAGATTATGGGGATCATCTGAATTTGTTTCTATGAGGAAGTTGGAAATGAAATGTCATGATGTTTTGAAGTGGATAATTTCTGTTCTAGGCATAAAATGTTTTACAGTAGAACCATTAATTTTGCTTATAGTACAATAAAGAAAACACAGTTACTTAGAAGCTACTTTAAATATTACCATTTTCATAAAACTGTGCAATATCAGTCTATCCTCAGATAATGCATCATGACATGATCCTAAGTACTTAGCTCTCACATCTGTTTGCTGGTACCGTGGATGTCATGCCACCTGCATATTTAGTAGTTTTCAGCTCCTAAACATAGTTTCAGTACGAAATGAGACACAAATAGACACATGTGCTCTGTTAGTAGCAACTGATACAGATGCACAACAAATACTGCAAAATGCATGCATAGGTTGGTCGGAGTGTAACATTTTGGGGGCAAATGAGCAATCTTATTAACTCTTTTGAAAAGCTCATCAATAAGCTGGTCAATGCACCTGGAGAAGATTAATTGGCTACCACCTGCTCCTCCTCCTGGTTATCTGAAATTGTTCTGTTTACGGGAATCCTAAACCCAATAAAACTTTGTCATGGATCTGCCTTGACTCTTATAGGTGTCACTACAGATCTGGCTTTACTGGTGCACAGCCACTGAGACTGTTCCAGGCATGTGCCTGGTAATGACCAGATGTTGCCTTTCCCTGTATCTTTCATGGTACATCCATATTTCTGCTGTAGCTTGGTGTTTAGTACGAAGACCGCGTCCCCTTGCCATACACACATGGTCTGTGCTTAAAAGTCTCTGCAAGTGCTATGATAGTAAAAGCTCTTGAGGAATACCAATAACTATTTAAATTTAGGTTTAAAAATTTAAGTTGCATGTACCAAGGTGAACTGGCTGGATGCTTTATGATGAATGCTGCATACACAATACTGTTATTTGTTTAGCACTCTGCTTTTTTTTTTTTTTTTCTGAATTGTTTTGGCACAGGACGGAGTGCCAGGTTTAATCACCTGGAAAATTTCAGGTAGAATATTCAATAATTTTAGAGTAATATGCGATAGGGTAATATGTAAAATAAGTGTCTTAAGTGGAAAGAATTTTTTTAGGCTTATATACTGTGTCTAAAAATGTCTGGGTGCAATTTGTAGGGTGCTCTGTTCAAAAGTCCAATTCTCCAGTCCAAACCAGTCATAATTAATTGCAAGGAGAATATGTATTTAAACAATAAACTCTATTTATGCTAATTTCACCCTCCCCCAATCTCTTCCATCTGCAGCATGACACCTGGGGTAGGTGGTTTTTTTACCGTGGACCTGCTTTCTTTTGACATAGCTATGAAAAGCATGACAGGCGTTTCAGAAGTACGGTGGTATTTTTTTTGATATAACTGAAAGGATTTTTATGTACCTTTGATTTTGAAGGGGGGTTGTGTACGGTAGAGGGCTTAGCAGTGGTAAACAGCCTGCGAGTGCAGTCGATGAGTCAAGTTCAGTCTCAAGCCAACGAGGTCCTTGGTGAAGAAAAGCACGACTGGAAAGCAAGTGAGAAATGCGAAGTACTTGCCACCGCTGGCTCTTTTGGGAACTGTGTGTGTGTGTATCTGAAACCACAGTTTGGTCTGCTGTTTGAAAAGGTTGCTTGGGGTTAAATTCTGCCATAAGCTTTTGGCATCTGGCTCTGATTGGAGTCAATGGGAGTCCTCTGAGTGTATCTGAGGGCACAGCATGACCCTTACTGCTTGTTTTCACTCACTATATTTTTATGCTATGGCATCTCTGAGCAGGGAAATCTCAACTGCTCATTCACCTTAAAGGCCATCTGTAAGGAAAGCTATTGTGTTTCCTTTCATTCTCTAAGCAGTCCTTAGCCTTCTTTGATGACTTCCTTTCGTGTTGATTTATTAAGCTACTAATGCTCACATCACAGTCTATAAAAATTAAAACTTCAATCCGAAAAAAAATAACCAAGTAGATAACATAAGTACAAGATAATAGCACAAGCAGCTACTGGCAGACATAGTATATTTCATTTTCAGCCATCTTCTCAAAGATAAAGAATCAAATTAAAAATGTGGAGAGATTTTTCCTTTAAGCCACATTGAGCAATCAAGTCTGAAAAACTCAGCCATGCTGTGCTCCTGAAGCAGATAATAATATCAGTGATGAGGTATTACTATTAGCAGTAAATGGCTCCTGTAAAATAATAAACTGATTTAATGGGCCAAATGATGATAAGGTACTTTTCATGGATATGCCAGAGGCAGAAATTATTTCATCAGGATTGGAGTCCTAACTTGACATTTGTATTGCAAAGCTCCAGAAGGCTTGAGGCTCATAGCAGTTTTGTGATTATCATGATGGAAACTGAGGTGGGACCCTGAAAGCTGGATGCTCCACAGCCTGTTTAAGTATTCTTTAGGGTGGGCAATGCTTAAAGTTCTGGCTTTTTTTCTGTGTTGAAGCTTGTGTTGTTGCAGGATCGCTGTGCTCACAACTCAAGCTACTACCGAGCAAAGCTCCTTTAGTCAAAAGTGGTACAGGCTTGGCATGTTTATGAGGATGATTCATGAAATGTTTTGTTACATTTAAATAATTAATATCTTGCTTTTGTTTGGAGTTCATGACTTTTTCCCTGTAGATCTTTTCTCCCTTCCTTCCCATAGAGCCAATAACATACTCTGGAGCCTGATATGAAAGCACTTCTGTCTGATAGCTTCACCCAAGCCCTATTTTCTGTCCTGTTACCTGAATTTGTCATTGTGCATTTCAACTGCTTTCCCTTATTTTAAAGCTTTCTGAGGGGTGCTAGTTTCAGGAGTCATAGCCACTCAAAAACTAGATTACAGATCACTCCTTAATATTAGTGATATGCTATTTAAATTTGCTGTTGCTGTAGCAGGATCCTAGTATTACACTAGGATTTGTTGCACAATCTATAGGGGGTATGTTGTTGCCTACAGGGCAATGATAAACAGAAAAGAAGTATCTGCACATTTGCCCACCTCTGTCATTGGAACATGCATGAACAAGCTAAGGTGCTAGGGAAGGACTCCATACAAGTGGATATGAATAAGGAACCTTTAATGGAGAAAGTCTTTCTTTGTTCAAAATGCACTTCTACCTTGTGGACGAAGGAAGCTGGCCTGGGTGAACTATGAATTATTCTTTAGTCTGTATCACTTGTTTCTGTATACGGTGGATTCCTGATTCACTCGGAGGCAGGGGGATATCTGCTCTGAAGAATAGAAAACCCATGTTGTCTCTAAAATCCTGTGATTTCCCTACAGTTCTGCTTGCAGTCTGCAAACTGTCCTCCAGCCCTTCTCCCTGAAGAGCTGGTGTCATGTCAAAGTGAGACACACAGTGCTCTGTTTTGAGGGTACTACCAGAGGATTTGTTGTGTCAATGACTGTTTGGAATGCAGATGTCCAGATGCTGATCCTTGACTCTGCATCATGGGGTGGAAAGGCAGAGCTGGCACAGGCGTTTCTTGTCCTGTTGGCCAAATGGAAAATGCTCTAAATGATCCTACCTTTAACATTTCGATAACCTGCTGGAGAGGGATGCAAGAGGAAGACTTATTTTGTAGAGGGAAGAGCTGAACAACTCGTAGCTGATCCTGTTATGAACAGGAGGTTAGACTGGAGACCTCCTGAGGTCCCCTCCAGCTTGAACTATCTAATGATATTATGAGAACAGGACTCCAAATACCTTTCCACCTAACTGAGATTTCAGGCAGTTGCAGGAAAAGTCAGTATGTGGATGTTTAGACACTATTTTTCTGAAGAGAGCTCGGATTCCTGAAGTACACATGGAAATATTTTTTCGGTAAAAAATTCAGTAAGTAAACAAAAAGCTATCATTTTTGCAGTGAGGTTTTTATTGTTGTAATTTACTATTTTCTGTACCATACTACTGAACAGAATTCAGTTTTATTTCCTCTGTCTCCTTGGAAATGTTCATCTCTGTGACAGAGGGAAGTTCAGGCTAAGAATATGAATGGAATTTGGGAGTTTCCTAAATTGTCTGGTGCCATCTTTTTGTGCCTTGATATTTTTATTCAGGTGCAAGAAGAAAGTAGTCACAGTAAAAAACTTTGCTAATAGTACTTGAAGGAAGACAGGGCTCCTAGGATATGCCTCCCAAATTCGAGACGACACTGACGGTACTTTCTAATTGTTGGGTCCCCAATGTAAATGAAACGTGAAGCAGATTTTCGTTCAAAAATTGCACCGTCCTCATGACTTTTTCCTTTCGTTGGAATTCCCCAAAAGCCAGTGACTTGAATGTAACATTGATTTTAAATAAAAATGTAATATCAAAACAATTCTCAATCTAGTCTGAGAAAAAGAAATTAAGCGATAAATTGGTGTAAATAGGGATTTTCCTTATGGAGCGTATTCTGCAAATCAGACTTTTTTTTTAGTGTATTTGTGTGGTTACTGTCCAGTCATGGAGAGACTTTAGAACAATTGCTAGAGCCTTCATGAATACAGAGAAAGGGAAAAATGAACATGTTACTTTGAATGAAATGCAAATATTTTAGTTGCAAAATGTATGATTTATGCAGAGATATGACCAAGTTCAACCATAATTCAAATAAAATGTTTTAGTGTCGTAGAAAGTTTTATTGTTGGAACCAAAGATTCTTCTGAAACTTTTTTATGTCCTCATACATCTTTCTTACTATAAAAGTAATGAATTTACAGAAGAAAAGAAACAGCTGAAAAAATACTATGGAAAGAGTTTGGAGGGTTCAAACTAGATATGATGAATAAACCTGCCTTCCATATATTGGTAAGACAGGGAGAAGGACAAATTGATTTACTCCCCGTTTTCAAAACATGAGACCCAAAGCATAAAAACATATAGAACTTAAGGAAGTATCACTTTATGTTCTAATCTTGAACTTTGTTTTCTCAGGATGACATTTTGTGACTAAAAATTGCCTAAAGCATAGATCTAAATGCAGTTCCTGACATTCTAACAATTTATTATCTCATAGGGGTTGCACTATGCACTTACCATGAAGTTATCTTTCTCAGTTTACAATATTTTTTTTTTTTTTTTTGCTTTTGTGTTTAGGTATGTACACGTGAAGTGGTTTCCTCAATTTTATGTTCTATATATAAAAAATATTCTGACATTTCTGTTTTTTTATTTGGGTAAACATATCACAAAGATACGTATAATCCTACAACAACAGGAAAAATATTGGCTGAAAAAACCTTTATTGTCAATAACATTCAGGGAGTATTATGTCATCTGAGAACACACAATGAGTGCCTTCTCAGATTTGCATTTCTGGTATGTTTCCATGAAAATTTCCTGAATGTTTTATGAAGGCTTCTGCATTTTCTATGAGCCTGGCCATGCATAATCTCTTTTTCCTTCCAAATCAGCTTCAAAAAACTATCTTATCACTGCTTAGCACTTTTGTGATGGGCTCAGATGTGTCTCGCTGGCAGCGTTAAGTGTATGTATAACATAGTGTTATCATTTATCAGCAAAAGCTATTATTTAGGCAAAGGCACTTGGGAACCATCAGGAACCATATTCTGATGAACAGATATCAGTCTAAATGGCTCATATTCCAACAGCTGTTGGCAGTACTACATGGAAGGCTAAGGCACAGGAGGAGGATACAGCCTTTGCTTGGCTAATCATTGCTTGGAGGAAGAGGGACTTTTTTCTTTGGAGATTGCCATGTCTGAAGGTTATGTTAATTGTTTTATCTGTTTTGACAAAAAGCTGGTTGAGAAATGGAACAAGAGAGAAAATGCACGTCTGGGGAACTTTTATTAAACTGAGTATATGGTTTACTGAATCTAGTCCAGCAAAAACCCTCTGTTTGCTTTTCTCTGCATAGTTGGAATACTTGATCAGTGATTGTGTTCAGAGTCGTGCAGGGTTTCTAGGAGACAGTAGAAACAGCATATCTCCTTGGTGCAGAGAAGTGCATTCTACCTTTGAGATTAATACTTCAGAAGAATCCTTGGATTCTGCGTGTTCACTTGTGGTTGTTGGTGTTTTTTTTTTCCCTATACATCACATGTCTGCGGTCTTTTGGGGGACTGATGAAGATAGGTGATCCGTTATGCACTTTCACCAAGTAGATTTTGAATTTCTATAAGGGGTTTCCTTGTCCAGATTACCTGAAGAGAAAAAGAAAAAGACATCCTAATAATCTGTTTTCTTGAGACCCATTGCCAGCATTACCACAAGAGCAAGTATATATTTTAGTGCTGTAAATGCTTTTCCACTGATCACTACATCTGAGAGCATAATAATATAACTTCCTTTTCATGCTTGCATTTTTTTCTTGTTCCATTAGCACTGATAATAATTATGTCTGCATAGACTAATGGAATCCCATATCTCTAATTAATATATCATTCGTGCAAATAATATATGTTTCTAACTTTTAAAACTCCTTGAATTAAAAAAAAGCATTTATTGTTCAAAGATCTACTCAGACATCTTTCTGTGATATTTCTTTCCAATTGATTAATCTCCACTATGTATTTTGAATAATACAACTTGAAGTCTTGTATTTGAAAGACATAACTATTGTGATGTCGGTAGCAAACTACTACAATTCATAAATGCAAATTACATTACTTTTAGACACTAGTGCAATGCAGTCAGTCTGGATTCTTAACACAGTTGGTGTTTTTTTAAATATCCCCCCCCAGTGATTCTACAGTTAGAAAGTGTGCAATTATTACATTGATTAAGAGATTCAGAAAAGGATTGACCTGAACACTAGCTCTTCTCTCTTAGCAGTGATACCATCTGTTTGTTGAGCTGGATAAGAAAGGATGCAGTCCTACAGTCCTATACAAGAGTTTAATCCCACCACGTTGGAGTTAATAGGAACTCTTTCGTGAACGGAAATGGGAGCAGCAGCAAGGTTGTACAACACTCACTGCATACAAATTACTTAACTTTTGTTTGAAAAAAGACGAGGACAGGAAAGTGTCAGCAGCAGAAATGGCAGTAAGGAAGAAAATTTTTACTATTAATACAAATTCTTGCCAGGTTCCTTTCTTAGATTTGGACATAGAGAAAAAAAGCTTCCTTGCACTCTGCTGTGTTTATGGCAGAGATGGAAGTGCTCCTTTAACTGAAATTGTCCAGTTGCCTTTTATGAGACTGTTAACAAATACTTAGAAACTTTGCCAAAACATTACTCAATTAGGTTGATATATTCCATGTCAGATGTCTGCGTAAGCCAAAACACCTCTGTGTCAAGCAGCAGGGCTGAGGAAGCACATTGTTTTGCCATGTTGTCTTTGAAGTGCTCTAGCTCCAAATCCAAAACTGAGAAGGAATCTAAATTCTTTCTTTGTCACTACCTCCATACCTTTACATGGCAAGTAAGAAGAAGAATATATTTCTACTATAGCTCATCCAAAGAAAATCAATACTTTTTTTTTTCAGTCTGACCTAATGCAGTCTAGGCTGATTACGATTTTGCTTTTATTGATATAAATAGTGGATTTCTGTGTTTCAGCAAGTAACCTAATAATATAGCAATGTACTTTGCAGAAATATGAATTCCTTCAGGACAGGAAAAAGATTTTACTTTCCTAAACTTTTTTTCTGATCATTGATCTGTCACTTAAAAGTTAAGAAATGAAAATAAAGCATGACTGTGAGAAGCCACTCTGGGCCTATAAAAATTACTGAAAGAACTTCACCCTCTAGGAAAATACTGGATGAACCACCTATTGAAGGGATCCTGCAATTAAAAGGTAGAAACTTTTTTCTTCCAATAACTGAAAACCATGAAACTCTTGTCACTGAGTTAACTTGGTGAGATTGGCCATTTAAGGAGGTTTCCTCTCTGGAGCTAACAAGATAAAGATGGGGCAGGATGTCAGGACCATTATTTCTACAATTTCTACGGCTTCAGCTCAGTAGATTGTCCGGGAGTTAAGTTGGTGGGCTGGTAGGAAAATATACAAGTTTCAAACAACCTTATCCAAAATCTGTCCAAATGGATTTATTTTCCAGAAGTGCTCTGTTTTCAACAAAAGAGCAAATTTTAAAGGAAAATGATTTTTGGATCCTCCCCTCGCCCCAGCTCTAGAATGTGAAATTACATTATGAAGGTCAGATTCAAGATGATGCAATAACGAAAAGTTCTTATTTATGTTTTAGGGGAAAGAATTAAGCCTTAAATATTGGAAATTATTTAAGACATTGTTGGCACTCCTCCAATATGCAGACATAGTTAGCACTACCCAGAAATTTAAATACTTATTCAGCCTCTTCAGATCCACAAACATGAATGAATTGGTGGTGTTGTCGCCCAGCAGGTTTCACAAAATTAATATTAAGGAAACACGTTGCCTTCCGAATGGTTGATGCTGTGGCATAAAGAAAGGATGAGGAATGTATGGAGTAATTTGCTTTCACTTGCAGAAAAGTAGGGCTGCATTGAAAATCTCTCAGTTGAAAATTAAAGAGAGGCTGAAATAAGGCAACCATGTTAGTTGTCTTTAGTAGCGATGCTGAAACTGAAGAAGTGAAGGCTTTGAAAATTTGAAATGCTAATGAATAATAGGAAAGAATAGCCAGTTTAATTTAAATTTGATACCATATATAAAATGATGTTCTATCTTAATAGAATAAACCATGTGACAATTTCTCTTTTCATTTGTATTGCAAGATTGCTTCCTTCTATTTTACAAGAGTGTTGTTATGTTAAACCTTAGCAACCATCCTTACTGAGATGCAAACATTGATCTCCACCCCTTTCATATATATTGTAGTGAATTTCGTAGATTTTTGTGTTCAAGTCTTAATCACATTCATATAAATTATTCTGCATACAAGAAGGGGAAATCTGAATCTATTCCCTCAGTGACTCTATTGCATAAATCTGCTACCATGGAAGATCTAAATATATTGCATTTTTAATTTGCCATGAAGCAAAGATGAAAACTAAGTATGAAAATGATATTAAAAAATAGAAGCCTTCATTTCTCATGAAAAGACAGTGATGGTTGTTTTCAGTATGAAAATAAATAGCAAATTGTTCTTCCATCAGTCTCATTATTTTCATTTAAAATTATATAAATTAACAGGCTTTATCAAGCACATGGCAGTCTGTCTATTTTCATGCTAAAGAAAATGGATATTTAAATATGAGAGCACAGTGCTGAATTTCTGAAAGAAATAGGGACCAGATCCAGTAAATCACTTGAACTGGATCCGCAGATACTGGCCTGTGACAGGGTTGAAGCTGCTTAACCCATTC
This sequence comes from Tringa tobata, assembly GCA_033628505.1. NCBI lineage: Eukaryota > Metazoa > Chordata > Aves > Charadriiformes > Scolopacidae > Tringa > Tringa tobata. The sequence goes on along the minus strand of JAHREE010000163.1, from coordinate 2,756,377 downwards.
TTTAGGGAACAGCTCTGGAAGTGAAAACTGCATTCTGTTCCTAGGCTGTCTTTTGCAACAGTTAAGAGAACAAATGTACCCCAGAATAAGATGCAAACCCATTACCTTATGTAGGCAGGAAGCTGCTGAAATCTTCGTAGGGATGCTTCAAGCCAGCCAGATGGAAACACTGAGGCATGTTTCTCTAATGTCACCCCCTTCCGCAATGCAAATGTTTTTGGTGCCTTTGGATTGAAAAGCTGGACCTCTACTTGAAGACTGGTATCTATAATATTTCTTCCAAAGGAGTAAGTTCTCTCTCTGCTTACAGGAAGGAAGGTTGGTTATTTCTATGACTGTGTATTTCTTCCAGCCTAGTCTCTTAGAGCAGTCACTCTGGAAGCACTTCAGGCTATGAAGATTCAAATCCACAGCTCTCTCCTAGGCTCTTTTGGCAGGTGAAGACAGTTCAAAATGCCTTAGGAAATGGAAAGAGAGAGGGAGCAAATAACTATAGACCCATAAACTAATGCTTACCACAGTAATCTCAAAAGTGATTGTTTTGAGGTTATCTGTGTGTCCAGGTTTTTGGGCTGTTATCTGACGTTAATCACTCACAATAAGGAAGGTCGTGGGCTTAAGTGCTGTTAAGTGTGAGGATACTTGCAGGAGAGAAGTACATTTGGATCTCTGAAAGCAAAACAAGGAACCATCCAGTGTTTTAATGACTAATTAGCTGCACAAAAGACAACAGCTATAAGCTGTAGGGAACCAGCCCTGATGGTGTATCTTCTCTGTGTGTCTTGAGAACATCTATAGATCAAGCTTCTGAAAGACAAAGGTGGAGGAGCACCTAGTCTATGCAGACATCAGACACACCAAGTTCCAGTTCAGAAAATAAAATTTTGAGACTAAAGTCCCCATTTTTCATGCTTTTTTATTACAGGAAAACCTGTAAGCTTTGGGACTGGGCCATGGGGAGTCCTGGTGCAAATTCTAGATAACACTGTAGCTAGTTTATCAATAAAACGTGTATTATACAAAATGTGATAACATAGAAAGATTAGACTAGGCCAAAAACTGGGCATGTATAGGATTTGTATGGTGGCCTCTTATAAAGTATTTATTTTCTCCTATACATATCCATATGGACACACAAGATAGCCCACTTAATTCTTTGTATATACAGCTTAGATTTATTACAACACTAGTTCTTATGAAAGTTTCTGGATGTACTGGCAGTATGAAATGTAAGGAAAATTAAGGAGAAACTGCACAAAAGTGTCTTTCAAATCAAGTTTGCTATAAGCAAACATCTTGATCTCTGCTTCTTTGTATTACAAAGAAGTCACGAATGTTGCAAATAATTATCCTTGGAATTAACTTTGCATGAATGTGTTGTCCCGCTGACATTAATGAGACAGCTTATGCATGTGAGAAACGGGCTGAATTTTGCTTCAGCTAATTGATGTATTTTTCTTTCTTTCTTTTTTTCTGTTAGCATGTCTGTATTGATAAAAGTAGTTCAGTTATAATGGGGTCTTATCCCTTGTGTCCAACTGATCCTGGGAGGCCCCTTGGGCTGTCCAGGGGTGTTATCTAGGTGGAGGCTAACCAAAGCTTGGTGGCAGACTGATAAGTGGACAACGGGCAGTGAAGACTGATAAGTGGACAACGGGCAGTGAAGACTGATAAGTGGACGAAGGCCACCTGGAGGGTAGCTAATGAAGATATGAACACCAGAGTACTTGTAACCACCAATATTGGACAGCAGGTGAAGGCAAACATATAGCGGGGTGTTTAGAATAATAATTTTGTATAACAGGTATATGTGCTTTATCTAGGCGGTCGGGAAGAATGTGAGCTCCAACTTCTCAGCCAATGAGAAGGGAGACAGTGGCTCAGGCGGCCGGGATGAGAAGTATAAAGGTGTCTAAGAAACCAAAAGGGGGTGTGCCTCTACTTTGAGATGCACCCGATTCAGCGCTGTTTCGTATAATAAATTTCTATACCTTTGCTTCGGCGACTTTGTCCTCTTTAAATTCTAGGTGTGAGCTGGCGTTTCTCACATGCACATAAAATCAAGGAGAGGTATGAGTATGTGCAGAATCAGTGCTCTATATAGTTGCCTTTGGTTGCTTGATAATATTGATAAAGATTATTAATTCACATACAAGACAGCTGTGTGGGTACAGCACAGCAGTGAAGTTGCAGAACAAGTCTCCATTTCATGGGTGCTGTGGCATTTACCTAAGGTGTGTCTTCTTTAATTGTAAGTTTATACGTGATATGTGATAAAAATTATTCTACTATTCCATATGTTTTCTAGTCTTATAGTGCTGTAAATGATAGTGATGAATTTTTCCTGCATTTGCTTTTTTTTTCTTTTTTCTGTGTATGAACTTAACACCTTGTGCTTTCAGCATGTCCCTTAAGTAGTACAGCAGATACTTTGGAAAAAACAGCGGAAAAAACTCATAGAAAAAAGACCAATAATAGAACGGTTGGTAATAGAAATTCTTGTCCCCTGGCCATTAATGTATCTGCATAAATCAAATCAGACTTTGCAACAAAACTTACATGGAATGAGCCCTTTCTTCTAATTACCTTATGGGCAGTGACTCTTAGATAATTGTTGTTCATTTCCAGGGGTTACAAAGCAAAGTTAACTGCTCAGTTTTATGAAGTTGCTAATCTAGACCTGTAAAACCAATTGGCAAAGACCTCACCTATACCAATTTGGAAATGGATAGAAAAGAAACAATCCTACCTCTTGCAGGACACTTGAAAAAATTTCTCAAAGATGCTAGGTGTCAGGAAGAAACCGGAGTGCCTTCAACTCAGGGTGTCCAGTGGAGAGGTGAGAGATGGCTTTCAAGACTTCTTGTATCCATGTTATTTTGTCAGTTGAGCAGGAATTTGTTTACAAGAGCCAGGGAGATTTCAGCAACCGTCATACCAAAGATTTCGTGTCAATCAAATGAAGTTTGGACAAGCATATGAAGACAGAGACCATTTAGTCCCAAAGGCTAACTGATACGAAACAGTTTACATCCACAGAGCTAAATTATTTTACCCTTTACTCATCTATTTTTGTCTTAACTTGGAGTTTGCAACTGGGAATTTTTTTCTTTTGAGAGGGTGCTAACTGGTAGGAGCTAAAAGTATAGCAAGGACTATGCTAAAACTAAATGGTGGTGGTGATGATGATCATAGGATGGTGGCAATAGGTTTGCTTTGACAAAGTTTTGTTTACTGTTTACCTGCACAAAAGGTATTGAAGAGAAACCCTCAGTTGAATCCACTACACCATGAGCAAGTTCCTTTGTTCTCTTGTCTCTGTTCCAGCCTGGTCCATGGTACATGACAGAATTAGTAGGTAGACAGATTGTGCAGGTCAGGCTGATTTACAGCATTGTTAAATCGTTCCTTTTCTGCTTAGAAAGAAAGTTTCTATCCAACTTGTGCAGTGAATTCTCTTGTATTTGAGCAGATCCTGTGCAATTGTGCTTGACTGGTGGTTAATGGTTTGGAGGACTGTGTCCTAATTGTTGGAATCCTGAAATAACTGTTTATTAGTGCCTCGAGCTCTAAACTTTCACCCTCACTCAAGCTCAAACCTCAAAGCTACCCTTGACCATTTCCAGTCCTACCCTGCAAAAAACAGAAGACACCACTGCATAAATCATCAGTCCTATTAACTGACCACGTCTTGCAAAATTTAGCAATAAATTGAATTCCACAGCCACTTCTGTCCATAGCATTACCCTAATCCTAGCCGTATCTCTTCCCTGATTAGTATTAGTACCATTGTGTTACATCTCCCAGTCCAATTTCCCAGTCCAAATCAGTTAATCAATCTGCCTGACAGCTCTTTATGAAGCCCTGTAGACCTTGCTGTCTGAAGTAGTATGAAGAGATTTCTATGCAGATTCAGGAAGCATGTTCTGCCAGAGGTGAAAGTTGTATATTAAGCTAGGCATGGGTCATAGTGATGGTGTAATGCTTAAGCTTAGAGTTAGCTTAATCTTAGGGATGGGGAAGAGTAACTGCAATTTTTCTTACTGACATGCTCTTTCATGCTTATTTGATCTAGGAAGACTGGTCATCAGTCAGAATAGCTGGGTATAAGATGAGTAGCAGAGAAAGCGTTTGGAGGAGAAGGACTGTAGAACTTCATTAATCCCTAAGTTTTTCAAATCTGATGACATCAGGAAAAGGCTGTTGCTGCCAGAAGCTCAAAATGTCATTGCACTGATGGGATTGGAAAGTTCTACAAAACCAAAATGCGATACATTTAACAGAAATCCATGAACAGAAATCTTCTGTTTAACTTCAGATAATGATGCTTTTGTAATGATTAAGACCAGCTTTAGGGTTGGCAAGAGAGTTAGGATTCAGAAAAGCAAGATCTGAGAAACTGGCTTGTTGCTGTTTTCTGCTGAGGTCACCAAGCTGAGGTAAGTGTGGTAGAGGCAGACACCAATGTTGTCCAGGGAATGAGGTGGTATATTGGGATCACCGGGTCATACTCAAACTACAGGTTGGTCATGAAAATATGAGCTTGGGGAATTTTGTCTTTCCAGTTCAAGAACTCCACCCCTTGTGAAGTTGTTTGGCTTTGTCCCGAATGCATTTTAGCAGAGGAGATCTAACACTCTTCAGGTTGCTGCTCTTTGTAAACTCGCCCAGGAGGGAATAATACCATGTAAAGGTTTGCTGTTTAAAATTTAACTGTAGCTTAACATGCATTAATTTATCAGGAAATTTACTTCTAAGGTGAAAAGAGGCAAATAACTGTAGTATAAATTGTCCTGTTGCAAGACCATATACCATTTCAACTGGAAGCACTCAGTGTCCTGCAGGATCAGTAGTTTAATATCTGTAAATGGGACAGATGGTGGGCCAAGTAAAGTGTATCCTGTTTGTCAGGGGAATTTCACAACACTAAGGACTCCTAAGCTGTGTTTTTCCAGGGGAATGAAATCAGTTCCATTGCTGAGCCATTTTACACAAAGCTGAGCCAGACCTTCCTGAGAGCAAGAGTCTTGAAGGAAATGGGAAAAAAAAAAAAATTGTAGCTTTTTCCTGCCTCCTGTGGAGTGAAATACTGTCTGCTGGGTAAATGACATGTCTGTGATATTAGCATATGAGATCTATATAAGAGGGCAAGTACAGAAATGAAACTCGGAAAGTTCTTTGGCCTGATCCTGCTATTTGTATACAAGAAAGATTCCCCCAGTAGTATGAGCTCATGTCTTTGACTGAAAACTCCACAGATCCATAAACTGCTTACACAGACTTACTATTAGACTGCTTATTTATATAGTTTTATTTATAAGCCAGAAGTTAATAATATGTTCAAAAATAGATTCCTAACTTCAGTTTTAATAAATGATTTTGGATGTTTTATTTTGGAAAAACCTGCTTCACATGAGGTCCAGAAAGCATTAAATGGGAGTTACGGTGTACCTAGGTTTGTGCTCTTCCAAGCTGCATAATTCTGGAGTGTGAAAAGGCTAATCTGATATGCATTCTAGTTATTTTTAATGCATAAGTCTTTTGATATTGCAGCATTACATATCTCTCAGAGGGAAGCCATTATCCAATATTTATGCAAAGCTATGTGAATACTGTGTTATCCCTCTGCGAGCTTTGCTTCCTCTTGCTGGACATTATGCAGTGACAATAACCAGGCAGCACTCACTTGTGGAATTTACAGAGAGATTATGTATTCCCTAAATTGGGTGGACCACAGGCAGGGCTAGGATGCTGCTAGGGAAATAAAGACAAAGAGTGCTTCCTCCTTTGTTCCCTCACTAGTTGTTTAATATAAAATGCATTACTTTTGGTATTTAAATAAATTAGCTGGCAGCTGTAGAAGATCAGTTTTGTAACATTCAGCAAGGTGTTTGATATTTGCAAACATAAAGGTCTTAGTAGAATATCCATTAAAAACCTGAAAAAATGGATGTGATACTTCGCAATCCAGGTTAAGCAAGGGTCGTGGGGAGATGTAAAACATTTTACTAGATCTGCTGACACAATTAGAAAAACCAGGTAAGTTTAAAGTAATGAAAACCTTTCTACACTTTTGAAACATAAGACATCAACCTTCAAAGTTAAGTACTGGTGGAGAATAATTGCTCAGAATTTAACTTGCTTATGTTGAATTCAAGAAAAAAGCTGGTTAGCAATAGTAGAGCGAAGAGCTCCAAGGGAATATCACAGTGAGGCAAGAACCTGGGTGGTGCTGAGAGGGGAAGAAAAGGAAATAAGTGTCTGATGAACACTCAATGGTTAGAAGTAGAAAGAGTAAAAAGAATATTTTGTGTCTTTGATATTTAACATTCAGGATGGTTACAAATTTGAGTTTCTGTACAGTAAACCCACACTATAATACAGGTTACTCTTTCTGTATTTTCCTGTGCAACAATATATAATGTTTGTACAGAGCTAAAGAGGCATGTTTAAACAGAAAAAAATGTCATCTTTGATGCAGTTAGTGAAAAAAACTAAGCAAATGTCACATTATGTACTCCCTTTTGGCACAGGCATTTCTGCAGACTAGAAGAATCAATGATACAGAGGATCACAGGGTTAAGAAAATCATTTTGCACCAGTTTTATTAAAGAGCTGTGCACTGGCTGGATATCAGAATAAGTGTAGCTTTCCATAGAATCACGGAAGAAGAGTTTTTGCAATCCATGGATACTATCTAAGAGTTAGAGACTCTTGGAAGGATTTTTTTTTCCTGGGTAGCTCACCAATGAACCAATCCATCAAGTTTTCCATGTGAGAAATGACTAGATGTGATTTATTATATATTTTGTGTATTTACAGTTGCGTAGACCAACAAAAGAGAGTTTTACTGTCCCCTGCTTGTTTTTCCCGAGTCTACAAATTGCAAATCTTAGCTTATGGATATCTGTCATTGTCTGTTGAAATATCACAAAGCTGTTTGGTATCTGTACATGCATGCAGGAAAAGAGAGAAGATGTTATTTCTCGTGGGAGTGGAAGAGGATTCAGCAGAAAGCTCTGTTTTTAAAAGAAGAAAGGATCAGTCCTGTGGGACTGGCTCAAGCAGGGAAGATTTAAGCCTTAGTCATGTCCACACTTTCCTCCTATAGAACTAATATTTTATTTGATGTATTGAGGTTACAGTTTTCATGAAAAAGGAGCAATAGCTGAGAACTGTCTGAATTTTCAGCTCAGCCTGAAAAATTCCCTCCAAGTGTCTTGGAAGGAATGTTAAGCACACGTGGAGTGGTTATATACTGGGCTGGGGGACCTGCCCAGACTGTTTGTTAGTCTGAGTATTTGATTTTATGAATAGCACTAAAGTCTTTTTCATTGACCTCTGAAGGATTAATTTCTTAATTTAACACTCACTGGCAAAGAAGCCTGGAGAAAAAAAAAATATTGGATGTGCATATAATGAATTGCAGTGTTTATTGTTTGTATAAGGCACAAACCCCATAATCTGCTGATTGGAGTTGAATTTGAAAAGTACTAATTCATGAGCTTTGACATTCCAATTATTTTGTTATTAATACGTTCTGCATCCACCTGTACTGCTGTCTTAGCATCATTTCAATGGCCCTGCTAAACAAGGCTAAAGACAGACAATGGGAAATGCCGTATCGCTGTGCATTTTTCTAAAGGAGGATGTGGGAAATTTAATGAGACTTTTATTTGATTTAAGGTGGCTGCTTTTCAAAGCAGAAATACAAGGTGGTGTTAAATTGTGCTGACAAAGGAAAGTAGAAAGTGAACAAAAATTCCATTCCATTGAAATTTTAGACTTGTTCAACCAATAATTTTTGTGCTTGGCATATTTATTGGTGGCCTGCTGCAAATGGCTTAATATTTCTTAAAAGTGTTGCAATCATTTTAGCTATAAATTATTCTTTTTCTTTTTCTCTCTGGATGGATTTAACCTCAAAGACAATTATCCAAGTCATGTTGCCCTATAATTAAAGCACGTAAGAAGGGAAACAAATATAAAGGAATATAGATTATTACCTTAAAGTTCTTTTCAAGGAGTAAGTTTTTCCTGGTTACAGTGAAATTATTACAGAAATAAGACAGTGATATGGCTTTAATGGTGTGACATGAAGTCTGTGTAATATGCTAATAACAGACAACCTTTCCTGGAGTGACTGAAAAAGAGAATACATTTTAAACTGCCTGTATCACCACCACACCCACAAGGAGGAAAAGAAGAGTTACAGTTGTTGGTGACTCATTCCTGAGGAGAATGGAGGGCCCAATATTCCAGGTGGACCCTCCTCATAAGGAAGTCAGGTTAAGGACATCACCAGGATACTTCCTGGTGTGTTACGGTCCTTGGACTATTACCCAGTATTGATCTTCCATGTAGGTGGGGAGGAAGCTGTGACACGTAGTTCAAAAGCAATAAAAAACGACTTCAGGGCCTTGGCAGGGTTGGTGAGGGAATTTGGGCGCAGGTTATTTTTTCCTCACTCCTTCCAGTTGCAGGCAGTGACGCTGGGAGGAGCAGATGGATCCAGTCCATCAGTACATGGCTCCGTGGCCAGTGTCACCACCATAATTTTGGTTTCCTTTGACAATAGGATGGCCTACACGGCATCAAATTGGAGACACTTTCTCAAAGGGGGAAGAGGGTCTTTGCCCAGGAGATTGCTGGGCTGATTGACAGGGCTTTAAACGAGATGTGAAGGGGGAGGGGGATAATATAATCAGGCTTGTCTGTGACTCTGATAACAAATCAGAGTGAGAGCGATGGGGTGCTTGTAAGGGCCTTCAGCCTGCTGCCCTGAGGCATGCTGGGAACACTGCATTGCAAGCAAAGTCTTATGAAGAGGGGCCAGGGGCTCCTGAGGTAGTTGAAGTCAACAAGGAAAGACCTGTGAGACACCTCAAGGGGTGTTCCCCTAGGAAGGCAATACAGCCAACAGCCCAGCTGAAGTGCTCTGCATGAATGCACACAGCACGGGCAACAAACAGGAGGAGTTAGAAGCTACTGTGCTGCTGGAAAGCTGTGATATAATGGCCATTACTGAAACCTGATGCGATGAATCCTATGGCTGGAGTGTGGCTATTGATGGCTGTAAGCTGTTCAGAAGGGATAGGCAAGGAAGGAGAAGCGGAGGTGTTACCCTCTATGTTAAGGAATGGATAGAGTGTGAAGAGATGTCCCTGAAGAATAGCCAAGAGCAGGTGGAAAGCTTATGGGTAGGAATTAGAGACTGAGGCAACAAGGGGAACCTTGTGTTTGGTGTCTACTACAGGCTGCCTGATCAAGAGGAGCCTACTGATGAAGCCTTCTTACTTCAGCTACAGGAGGCACCATACTTGAACGCCTCTTGTCCTGCTGGGGGATTTCAACCACCCCGACGTCTGCTGGAAAAGCAATACAGTGAGCTATAGACAATCCAGAAGGTTCATGGAGTGTCTCGACAATAACTTCCTAAGACAGGAAATAGACAGCCCTACCAAAGGGGATGCGATAGTGGACCTCATAGTCACCAATGCAAGTGAGCTTATCAGGGCTGTCAAGACTGGAGGCCGCCTGGGCCGCAGCAGTTGTGCACTGGTGGGGTTCACAGTCCTAAGGGGTATGCAACAGACAAGGAATGTAGTCAGGACCCTGAATTTTAGGAAAGCAAACTTCCAGCTCCTCAAGGAGTTAGTCAAAAGGACCGCCTGGGAAACAGTCCTCAGGGACAAGGGGGCAGAACAGAGCTGGCAGATCTTGTCTGAAAGTGTCTAAGGACACTTTCCATAGAGCACAAGAGCTCTTGATCCCCAGGAGAAGGAAGAGATCAGCATGTCTGAGTCAGAACCTGCTGGTTGAAATAAAAGTCAAGAAGAAACTGCACATGCAGTTCAAGCAGAATAAGGTGTCCTGGGAAGAGTATAGGGAGGATGCTGGGTTATGGAGGGATGAGGTCAGGAAGGCCAAGGCGTGGCTGGAGCTGAACCTGGCAAAGGATGCTAAGAATAGCAAGAAGGACTTCTACACATGTCAAACAGAAAAGGAAGGTTAAAGAAAGTGTACCCCCTATAATGAGCAAGAATGGCAAACTGGTGACAGTGGACAAGGCTGAGATTCTCAATAACTTTTTTGCCTCAGTCTTCACTGCCGACTTCTCTCTTCTCACTTCACTCTTCTCACACTGCCCAAGTTGAAAGACCAGGTGAAAACAGGGGCTACGAGCGTGAATGGCCCACTGTAGGAGAAGACCAGGTGCAAGACCTTCTAAGGAACCTGAAGGTACATAACTCCACGGGACCTGATGAAATCCGTCCACAGATCCTGAGGGAGCTGGTGGATGAAGTTGCCAAGCCACTTTCCATTATATTCAAAAACTTGTGGCAGTCCGGTGAAGTTCTTGTTGACTGGAAAGGGGAAACGTAACCCCCATTTTCACTGTCCAAGTGGAAGCCAGTGATGAGTGGCTTCAGTGGTCAGTACTGGGACCCGTGCTGTTTAACATCTTTGTCTGTGACATGGGCAGTGGGATAGAGTGCGCCTTCAGCAAGTTTGCAGACACCACCAAGCTGTGTGGCACGGTTGACACACACGGGAACGGATGCCATCCAGAGGGGCCTGGACAGACTTGAGAGGTGGGCCTGTGTGAACCTCATGTAGTTCAACCAAGCCAAGTGCAAGGGTCCTGCACCTAGGTCACAGCAATCCCAGGCACAAATACAGGTTGAGCGGAGAATGGATTGAGAGCAGCTGTGAGGAGAAGGACTTGGGAGTGATGGTGGATGAAAAGCTTGACATGAGCCGGCAATACATGCTGGCAGCCCAGAAAGCCAACTGCATCCTGGGCTGTATCAAAAGAAGCGTTGCCAGCAGGTGAGGGAGGTAATTCTGCCCCTCTGCTCTGGTGAGAGCCCACCCGGAGTACTGTGTCCAGCTTTGGAGTCCTCAGCACAAGAATGGGATGGACCTGTTGGAATAAGTCCAGCAGAGGGCCATGAAGATGACCAGAGGGCTGGAGCACCCCTCCTACGAAGACAGGCTGAGAGAGTTGGTGGTGTTCAGCCTGGAGAAGAGAAGGCTCCAGGGACACATTATTGCAGCTTTTCAGTAGTTAAAGGGGGCCAAAAGAAAAGGTGGAGAGGACTCTTTATCGGGGAGTGGAGAGAGAGAACGAGGGGTAACAGTTCTAGACAGAAAGAGGGTAGATTTAGATATCAGGAAGAAATTCTTTAGTGTGAGGGTGGTGAGGCACTGGAATAGGTTGCCAGGAGAAGTTGTGGCTGCCCCATCCCTGGAGGGGTTCAAGGCCAGGCTGGATGGGGCTTTGGGCAACCCGGTCTAGTGGGAGGTGTTCCTGTCTATGACAGGTGGGTTGGAACTTGATGATCTTTAAAGTCCCTTCCAACCTGAACCATTCTATTTTAAAAACCAGACAGGTGTTAAGACCATGGATACGGTGGGGCTGTCAAAGAGAATACCTAAATTCTCTTATGTGAAACTAAAAGTACTTCTGGTGTTGACATTCAGCTAATCTGCCTGTGTCAAGTGGGAGACTTGATGTTCTCAGGTCCCGGGATGCCACTGTGGGACATACCAGGATCAAGACTTCAACGCATGACCTTCTTCTAATAGGCCTGTAGCCTCTAGGGCAGGATTTATTTCAATCCTGAATATGATCTCATTAAATCTAGGCTTTGTTTTCTTTGCTAGACAAACCTGGGAAGACGAGATGATTTTTAACACACCACACCCCCCCCCCGCCCCCGCTTGCCCTATTTCTCCATCGGGCGCATGAAGAAAGAAATAGGAAATCAAAATTATAGATGTTAATGACAACACTGGAGCCCCTGGAGATACACCTTTTCCTCTCTGACCAAAAGCTGTAAGATATGGCCTTTGACAACAAAGGATATAATTTTTAATACTGCTAATAATTCCCCTTGGTGGCATTAGAGGTGAGCTATGTGTGGAAATTTCGGTTCCGAACACATCAGAGTACATCTCTTCAGGGTAAATAACTAGTCAAGTGATAGTAAGCCAGAGCATATACTTTTGTTCATAATCTTTTTAAACAATTTAGTGGTGTTTTTTTAGGTTGTTACAAGTAATGAAACTGGGTGTCTACTTTATTCCACAGACTTTTTCTTAGTACATACAATGGTTACACAGTCTTTCCTGGGGCAACTTCTCAAAAAAATTGTCTTTTATGGTCCATGTAATATAAAGATCATTTTTTTCTAGTGATGAAGGAATGTTCATATGGACAAATATTTTCATTAACAGGGACTAAAAGTCAGACTTTTTAAAGACCATTACAGTATGATTAATGATCACTTCAGCAATTGGTGGTGGTTTTTCTCCCCCCCCAAACAAATGAACTCCTTTTTGAGAATTTTCTAGTTAGTTTTTGGTGAAAAGATAGGTGTCACGCTTCGGTGGAAGGAAAGAACTTTTTGTATCTGGGCATAATAATGCAGTAGGAATTGAATCATTAATATCAACATTTGTGCATTTGTTACCAGCTTATCCTGCCTATCTGTGAGTGACTGTAATAACCTCTTTTCTGTTTATGTGCATATTATATTAGAACCACATTTTAGAATTCATCTGACATCTTCAAGAGCTGGAGCTGGGAAAGGTAACTTTCACAGCTCTCTGAAAACCAACCTTTGTCTGCAGCTGTACAGCTCCAGAATACTTCTCCAGTTAACAACAGTTTTCGCCCTCATCTAAAAAAAAACCCCACAACCTCAGAGCCTTACAATTAACCAGAACTAATACCTAATACAAGTATATTGGAAAAATGTCATTTGCAGATATTTTCTAGTCACCAAACCCCATAATTTTCTTGAAACAGGTCTAATTATGAGTTGTGAGCTTTTGTGAAATTTTAGATATTTTAAAATAAGTAGAATGATGACTATTTCCTGACTATATTAAAATTACCTATTATTAAATACAAGAGATTAGCAATTGTCTGCTCTCAATTTATGAAAACTACAATGCAAATTATTATAAAGTTGTACTGATTTTGATAAGCACCATCCAAAATGAAAATAATAATGGGATCACTCATGCCCCAAAGAGCTTACAGTCACTATCAGAGGATAAGTTGACACATCATTAGTAAAGAGATGTTTGTGTACTGATGATACACTTTAGAAAATTACTGGTGCATCTTATGGTTTAGCCAGCTCTGCACTCCCTGTTAGTCAACTTCTGTGCCCCATGCTCCCTGTCAACTGCAAAGTGCTCAGCCAGGGCATTCTTTACTGCGTAGCCCAGCCACACCAAATTGCACTGGGGTCTGAAGCACTCACATCTGGGAAAGGAGAATTGTGAATTGGCACCAGTGGTTCCCCAACACATGAAACTGAAGACACTTAACGTCAGCTGCTGTTTCTTGGGTGAGGATGTAGCTTCCTCCTTATTCTTCTGCTTCCATTCCTCCAGCACTTAGAAAAAATGAACCCTATCTAAGAAGGTGGAGTCTCTTCCAGATTGCCAGTGGACTGCGTGTTAGTTAAGTTTGGCACATTTTTAGGAAGTTAGGAATGTGATAATTTTAAAATCTTGCTACACACAATGACAAGAAATAGCTATGTCTCTGATGGCAGTTTTTTACTTTTGGGGGCTGAATTGTCTTCTCCACCGACTACAAGAATTTGACTTTAGAAAGTCTGGGATAAATGGGGGCTGAAGTATTTAGCTTGTGTTTTATGCTGACTTTCCAGAAGGAGACATGAGTTTAGCATTCAAGGCATAGAGAAATATTATTTGACAGGTGGACATCACTCCTTGTGGCTGTCTCTTACTTTTTGGCAGAATTGCACGAAGTAACATGTTCCGTAAGTAACTTCCACAAAGTAAGGTTCCATAAACATAGCTGATTATGGAAGTGTTTTGGGTCTTTTAACTGGTATGCCTTCAGCTAAACCTGGAAATAGACCTGCATACCTATTAGGATAGAGAGGTGCCTGATTTCTGTTGTTTGGCTATGTCTATGGAAATGAAATAATTTTTCAAAAATTAATGTACATTTGTATCAAATGTTTCCTCTGTGGATTATGCTGTTAATTATGAATATGAGTCTCAAGGCACCTAGACGTAAAGATTCCTTTGCAAACTGTGGATTTACTATACACTTGGCAAACAGCAGGCCTACAATCACCAAAAGGAAAAGATATTTTCTGAGAAAACTTTGCATTTGTTGGGTAGATTGAGACATACAGTCTTAAGCCCATGAGCTTGGCTAATGTTCCCTGGATCCCAGTTCTGCAAACAGGTTTGCCCTGTAGAAAACTCCCCTGATATCTGCAAGTCTCACATGGTAAAAGCTGTACTTGAGCCTAGAGATACTCAGGATAAAGTGCTAGTTTTCTTCAAGTCAATGGCAAAGCTTCTTCTGGCTATCGCGTGGCCTGGATTTCACCCAAGTCTCATTAATGAATCACATGGTCTTCATATAGCATTATCAACAAATATGTATGAAGAGTGGGAATTTTAGTCGAAAGGAAAGAATTGGAAGTTGTTTTGTCTCCAGGACAATGAAAGACAAAGTCACCTAAACTTTAATATGGTTGTCCAGAAGAACAGAATGTATTTCAAGCCATAGCAAGGCTGAAATTTTCTCTGTGTTTTGTTCTTGGGGAGGGGGAGTAATTGTATTTTCACTTCTGATTTAATGGAATCAAGATCTTCTGCGCGTTCGTAAGTACTCTTCTCCCTACTAGAGCACCAATTAGAGGCCCATGAGATTCCTGTTGAGCTATGCACAATAAAAACACAACATTTTTTTGTTAACTTAATGAAAAAGGAGGTATGTTAAAGGTGGACAGGAAAAAACCCAGAAACATAAAGAAACGAAGAGACCAACAGCAGTTGTACTTAGTCCCCTGAGCTGACAGGTTTCTGTCCAGTAAGTTGTAGTTCTCTTCAAACAGGAGTTCTTTCTTTTGGAAATGTAGCCCAGAGATGGGTACTGTGAATATGCCTATAACAACTCCTACCTTATTGCTTCTATATTCTAACAATGAGAGCTTGAGGTACTGATTTTTTTTTTTCCTGTGACTTGAGATATATTTGGGCAAAACTCTCACACAAAAAGCCATTTGTTAGGTACCGTGCTATCTTTCTCTGAGATAAATAAGGAAACAGAGATTGACAGTGTTTGCTACCAGCAGACTTGAGACATCTCCCAGTGTCTGGAATAGAAAATCAATGTGGGGATCTGGAAGAGAAAATGAAGCAATTAACAGGTAAATTGATTCCACCTGATCTACTTGGAAAAGTGGCTCTCTCTTCTCAGACCTGGGAAGAGCTTTGTTGTTGTTGCCCACAATTCACATTGTCTGATGTCATTTATTTACTATATTTATAGGTAATGAAAGTGTGTAAGTCTGACATGAAAGAAGCAGGAAGCAGTTCTACTTTATTCTTATTTGTTTTCTTTTTGCTTTTTTTAAATGATAGATGCAAGATATTACAATTATCAGTGGTGCAAATGTGTTAATGTATGTCCCATAAAGAGGTTTCCTGCATTTGTATTCTGCACCGATATAGAAACTCACAGAAACAGCGTATGATTAGCTCAAAGTCAGTCCCCCCTTTTCAAGTATTTTTTAAACAGACATATTTTTGACATTTTGGGTTCTAATCTCAGATGCATTTAATCTTGGTGCCCCTCTGATAGCAAGGGTTTATTTTCTGTGATAAACTGGTGTTTCACTATAATAAATAAATAAATAAATAAGCCTGATGATTTCCTGTAACTCTGCTTACATGGAATTAAAAAAGCTTTTATAGAAACTTACAATGGGTCTCAACCGAAAATTCCTCAGAAAAAAATACATTTCTTGACAGCTTATGTTGGCTTGAGTATGTTAGTCTTGAGATCCAAATAATGGCCAAACTGTGGGGAGTCCATAATTAAAATCAGACATGGCCTGATGATGCTTCATTAGTGCTAGGTTATCCCCCACAGCTCATATGAGTTATGGTACCATCAAATCTACGTGTTCTCAAAAAAGATCCTACTTAATCTGTAGGAAAAAAATGAAAAAGAAAGCTTTATGGTTGAAAGCTAATTCATTAATCTTCTCTGCCATGTATAAAAATCTGCTGCATTTAGCAATGGTAGATTTAGAAGTGAAAGTGTAGAAAGCACAGCTATAATAATTTCATACCGTGGTTAGTTACAACTCTGCAATGCAGGAAAGGGGTATCTTCACTGACCCTGCTTATACCAGAAAAGCCTGTCAAATGTCTTTCAAAGCGTGTGAGTTCTTTTTTGGTTTGCTTGTTTGTTTGTTTGTTTTGTAGGCTTTTTTCTTTTTCTTTTAAATTGTGATACAGAATATCATTGTCTTTACATCTTTAAAGCTGTAAGATTGACTGCCCTTTAAGTATTCTGGTAGCAGTCCTGCAGTACTTGCTGGAATCACTGAAAAAGTCTGTCATTATGTATATGTACTCTTCTTTTAATTATTTTTTCACCTTTTATTTTCCCCTGGGTCAGGAATCATTGTTGCGATTCCAACTGGTGCCATCCTTTTAAGGTAGGATTATATTCACCATGAGGGTATAGGATTACTGTTCTCACTAATCCTGTGAGATCAGGGGTTGAGTTTGCTGCAGATAAGAAAAGGTGTAAATTGTAGAAATAGCCAATTATGAGAAGATAAGAGCCTGTCATGTCTATGAGTGTCATGTTCATGTTATAAAATACATATATATATATATATAGAGAGAGAGAGAGAGATGTACGTGGGTGGCTGTACAAGCATCCTAAATGCCTTTGGTGTAGATATAGATGGTGCTCCAGACTGGGATGCCCACACTGGAATAGCCTAAGAAGATAATGAAGAGACGTGCAAAATTTTCAGTGAAGGAATAAAAAGATCTGAGAACTGACATGGCACTGGAGAAGGGAGAAGTCACACTGTACACATTGAAGAAATATCTGCTGAGGAAACCTTTGGTTTAAATTGCTCTTTGGTGAAGGGCTGCATTTTTATGATGATTCTCAAAGCTGGAAAAGTAGAAGGTGGGAGGAACTTGTAAAAGAGATGGGTTTTCTTTGTGGATTATTTTCCAAGATCATTTAGTGAACTTCTTTCCTATGTGACCTCTGCAAACCACTCTGTTCGTCCACCTGTGAGGATGCAATAAATGTAAATGCAATTAATCTTATATTGGTGTAAATTTCTGTAAGTTAAAAACTAAGAGTTTTGACAATGTATAAATTGCCTTTATAAACTGGGCCTGATTGATAAGTTGAAATATTTGTTTCCACTTGTCTTCTGATAAGTCCAAAATATGATGTTCTTGTCTGAAATGAGTCAAGTCCTGGGAATGAAAGTGTATTTTATAGAGACACATAACATCATCCTAGTTTGCAAGGTGCTGAGAGACTGCTGTCAGAAGCTATTTTAATGACTTTTCTGACTGTATTCCCACGTTGTCTTTCATCCAGCAAAGGGGATCTGTTCTAGTTTCAAACGGGTGATGGAGGCTGAAGAGTTGGAGTGTCCAAACTCAGTCAGCATGCTTTTCACTTAGTTTAGGGAATACCTAAGGCTGCTAGTTGTCTGCCTGAAGTTCAACTAGTAGTAAAGATATTTTCACAAGAGAAAATTTATCCAGACTTAATTTTGAAAGGGCATCGATTGTGGTGGAGCAAGAAAATGAGCTGACACTACATATGCTGACAATTATCCTTTTCAAAACCCGTGTGTGAGAATGGGCCAGGTAACTTACATCAGATGCTGAACTCAAGCCCATCTGCCTTGGGAATTAAGGTGGGAAGGAGCGAAATACACCCATAGCCATCCACGTGACTGCTTTGTTTGTGGATGAACAGTGGGTTTATGTGCTTGGCTCCTATCAGCCCTGTTCCACATGCACTGCACAGATGATGAGGGTGATGATGACCTTTGCTTTAACACGTGCGTGGTAAGTCTGAGACATCGCACAATGATGAACTCACTGTCTAGCCACTTTACAGTTCTTGTGCACATATTTCAGTCTCAGAAATCCCAGACAGAAATATGAATCCCCAGGGTTGTAAATCACCATTTTCTTGCTGAACCCTAAGGCTGATGAAGCTCGGGTTGGCTTCAAGCCTCTACAGGAACAATGGAGATGTTTGGGCTGTGGAAAGGCTGGAGGTTTTAAACAACCTCCGAAGTCTTCAGACTGTGGAGATTTCAGGAGTGGAAAATGGGGTGACCAAAGAGAGTCAAACAGATAACAGATTTTAATATTTTAAAATATTTTTTTGGATTCATATTTCTTGATTCCAATGTGATTTGCCACATCTAGTTGTAGAGATTAAATGTTGAAGTGCTAGTATTGCTAGGTAGGCAATCAGTTTCCTGTCTCTTTTTAGCTTGGTAAATCAGGAGTCATCTTTTTATTTCATCCCCAAATCGCTTCTTAAGTTCTATCTCAAGCAACAAAATTCCCATCTCCACAAGGTCTGTTTCCAAATATAGGTCTTTCAGCCTACAGAAAAGAGTAAGCCAAAAATTCCTTTCCACCTCAGACCACTTTAATTTTACTTAAAGTCCTTATTGCATTTTTATGCTGACTAAAGATGGATGAAGGGTGTTTGGGTTTGTCTGTTCTGTTTGCTGCAAAGCAGCTGTACCAACAACACCCTGTTTTTCCAAATGTCTTTCTGTTTGTTTTTTTGTTTGTTTGGGTTTTTTTGTTTTGTTTTTGTTTTGTTACCCTCCTGTGAATGCATATTGAATAGCCCTCTGGCCCTGGCCCTGAAGCTGAGGAAATCTGCATGGGAGTCCTTGTCACCAGAAAACGTTCATTAGGAAAAGGTAAGCAAAAGCAGTGAGTAAATTTCTTCATCTCAACACATTTGAATGCATTTCCAGCTCTTCATCTCAGTGCATTTGAATGCACTTCCCGTTGTCATTATATTCATCTGCCAGAGCTCATTGCCTTCTGTCCATTAAGAGCTTCAGGAGCATACCTGAA
Organism: Tringa tobata; assembly: GCA_033628505.1. Lineage (NCBI taxonomy): Eukaryota > Metazoa > Chordata > Aves > Charadriiformes > Scolopacidae > Tringa > Tringa tobata. The sequence continues at coordinate 2,737,423 of JAHREE010000163.1, read as the reverse complement.
ACATCTTATCAGCTGCAAATCAAAGATGGGCTTTTCTTGTGATATTTTCATTTTCTGATTAAGGTTGCCATATGCTCATAAAGAAGGTATTTTGCCTGGTACTGAGCAGACAGATACAGTGGCTGATGCAGGCCAGCTATACACTTAACCACTCATGTTCAGGGCTCGAATGTCTTCCCATGGAACAGAGACTGACAGGGTGGGACACAGGCAAAAGAAAGAGGAGCCCAAGCCATCGGACAGGCAGAGCAAAGACTGAGCTGCCCCATGCTGCCACTTCAAGCCACGTGCTTAATTAAGCTATGAGATCTTGGTTTCACTATGTTTAATGGGCCGGCAGAACAATTTGCTTAGTAATTTAAACCAGACGTAACTAGAGCTTAAATCTACAGGATGAGAGAATTGACCTTTGTGTTGTTTATAAAGTGTCACAACCATCTATAGCTTCAGAAGGAAAATATTTATTCTTGTTCCTCTTGCTCAGCTGTAGCCATTGTGCCTTCTACAAATTGTGTGAATCTCTCTAGAGTTACTTGTTCTGCCTTTAGTTAAGATTCACAATGTCACTTGCCATTGTAAGATTTTTTTTTTTCAGTTTCACTTATGCTTCTGTAAGTCTACACCCAGGGATATACCATATAGTCAGGTTTTCATTATAGTCTAAAAGATTAATCAAAACCAATCCCAGCATTTAAAAATTCTACCTTTGTGGTAGAAGATGGAAGAGTGGTTCATGATTATTTCTCTGTTGCCAGGTGAAGCTGCTCAACTATGCCAAAATCTGAGCATTTAAATTTAAAATCTCCAATAGAAACATTTGCTGCATGTAAGACAAGAAGACCAGTATTTCTCAACGTGTGGTCTGTACCAGAAAGCTAGTCATTAAATGACTGCAACTCTTCTTTTTTGATATGCACACATACACCCACAGAAGCACGAAAATAAACAAAATGGAAAGAATGTCCAATGTTAGCTGCCTTCCTTTTTTTTTTTTTTTTTTTCCTAGTATGCAATACTATGCATAATAGTCAAATTCATGGGACTTATTCCTAGGATGCTTCTCCTCCTGCACACAGAACAAGACAGACGTCCCTTAGAAGAAGAGCATGGAAACTTGTATTTAAAGGCAGAATTGTATCTGAGGACTGAATCACAGCATGCAAACACAATTGAGCTGTGACAAGCCAGGTATTTTAATTCTTGCTTTCCTCATTATAAGCAATTTTAAGAAGGTAGTAAAAGCAGGTATTCTTATTATGTTGTCCGTAATTTTATTTGGTATCCAGTTTTAGAGTGTATGCTAATTGCTTCTAGAAAACATTGAGTAAGTCACAATGTCATTTGCCCAGCTCATTTTACATATACAATTTTCCATTACTATTGCATACACAGATGTCTCTGTTCCATCCTGCTTCTCTTTTTTGTTCAGCATGAAATCAGTGTAATTTTAAACATCCTACCTGTCAAATTAGAGGTATTATATTACTCATAAGACATATTAAAGCAGTTAAGCTTTTTTATTGTTCCTTAAAAATGTCCCAACATAACAGCGAATTTAATAACATTATATTTGGGAGGAAGGACTAAATAACAGGAAATAATCTGTATTTCATAGCTCCAAGCAGCAAGCAAATAATATATACTACTCAATTTCCCTATTGCTGATACAACTTTTTTTAGGAATAACAAATTAGAAATTTAAAAATGTCCTCTTCTCTCATTTTAATATATTTTACTGACATGAAATTTGATCATGTTGGATCAGTCTTCAGGAATGGAAAAAAGATAAAAAGCTGTAGCTTGGAGACAAACAGGAAGAGCAAATAAGCTATTTAGCGTAGCAATACTTTGTCTCTTTAATGGTTTTCTGCTGATTGTACAACTTCATCTGGAGAACATTAATGAAATACCAGTGTGAAATATATGTCTGGAGACTAAGGCAATGTAATAAGCAACTTTGTAGGTAATGTTTTGTGATTTTTAAAGAGTATTTTTTGTTTGTTATTGCCTTAAGCTTATTCAATGTGCTCAATTTACATTTGACTTTTTTTCTCAGATGTGCCTTCTATGTTATGGGTTCTTTCAAAGAGAAAATACTGAAGATGCCAAAACTTATAAGAAAGGAGGGTTTAGAAAAGAAGTTTTAATCTGAGGCAGACAGATTAAGGTCCTGACTTTTTGCAGCACCGAATACCAAAGGGTTCCTGTTGATTTCAAGGTTTAATAACAGTGACTCTCCTTTTGTTTGCTGCAGGGTAGTTACAATTTTGTGCTATACCTGTGCTGGCTCTCCATACCTAACCTGGCACGCTGGGAGGACAGCTGGACCACAGGCACTGGCAGCTCACTTTCCTGGAGAGCGGTGACACCACAGCAGGACTCGACAACCGGCCGGTACTAAACGCAAAGATGTTTGCAAGCAGCTTTATTTTTAAATGTATTTATTTTTTTGCTGCTACTCCTTTAAAAACAGGTCTTTCCACTCTGTTCCCATTGCTTCTCAGTCCTTCTCCTGTCCGTGTGATGCTGTACCCTGCGGGATGAGGTGAGCTCCAGGTAGGCAGGGCTGGTGCCTGCCCTGTCTTTGTTGGCTGGCTCAGCACGGGGCTCCTGCCTTGCTCTGTTGAGGGGGTTGAATAAAGATTCTCATGCACGTTGTGGAGTCCCTGTGGGTAGGGGTATTCTCATTCATAAAATTTTCCCCAGCTTTGTTCCAGGAGGGATCACGTAGCCCAGTGCCAGACAGAGCTCGTTTGAGCAGCCTGTAATATATCTGCACTTAAACTTCTTGCCCGCGCCCTTACAGCTCGGTTCCACTGAGCACATTTCCTCTAGCTGGAAGACCCGTGGAATTTTGTTTGCACTTTGTCAGTGGGGAAATTGCATGAGAGTCAAACATTCCTCACTTCTGGGCTTGAATTACACTGTTATCCTGCTGTCTGCTGTGAAGAGCTTTTAAGTGGAGTGTTTGCCATCATGAGCCTCTCCATGTGAATTATTTACTATTGACAGTGGTAGCTAGTAGGGAACATTTCTGTGGGATATGGATTTATAATTACACTGTTAGCTTAAGGATTAAAGCTTTCTTTTCATGGCTCAGAGAGAGGCGTTTTTGGTTTTGAAACCATAGGAGATGTACGAGAAATCTGACCTATCATGTTGCCTCTGGCTCAGGAGAGGGAACATGGAATGAATAAGAATAATAATAAATATAAGGCAAAGAATTATTTTCTCTAAAAGCACTTTAATCTGATTCCACGGACAGATGGCCAAAGCAGAAATTGTTGTGTTATTTTGAAAGGCTCATGCGGCTGCCTGGAAGCTATTGTCCCTGCAGCAGGGCAGGCAGAGCGAGCTGAGGAAATTCTCCTGGTGAGCTTCCATGAGAAGCCAGCCAGATCCAATCAGCAGCCAAGGAACAATAACTTAAAAGCGAGGCAAAAATAATGTCATGGTGTCTGTTTCTGCGCCGCTCTGGATTTACGGCACGCGTATCATACGGTATGTCTGTCCATACCGTGGAGCGGGAGGGGAAGGGTGTCTGCCATCCAGGCATGGCTCTGCAGTGTGTCCCTCAGACCTGGGCAGAGGTCTGGCCCCTCGCCTGGTGGGTGCCGCTGCTGGGATGCTCTCCTCAGCTTCTTCACTGGGGATGCTCTCCTCGGCTTCTTCACTGGGGATGCTCTCCTCAGCTTCTTCACCGGGGAGGCTGTGCCTTCAGCTGGCTCTGGCTCTCATCAGAGAAGCGTTTGCCTAGAGTGCGTGTCAACAAGGATATAGCCCACATTAAAGTTTTATAAAGAGCTTTGACTCCTTGGGTGTGTTAGCGTCCAAACGAAGACTATGAATAGGAAAAGTCTTATTTAGTGACCATAAGAAGTAAGATTTAAAATATACAACTCCGTAACTCCGAACTTTATTCCCTCCTCAAAACTTTTGTTTTGAAGTATAATTTTTTAAAAAATTGTATTTGATAAATTATGACAATATAACAAGTTGTCATTTATCTATTTATATAAGGTAATTATTCAAAATAAGCTTAGAAAGACAGCCTAAGAATATCACCCAGCACAAGGTGGATATGCTCCTTTAAGCAAGCAGTTTGAAAATGATGGGCTTCTAAGAGTGAAAAAAAAATTGGCTATTCTCTGAATTAAAGTGAAGATCTTAACTAATTTCTAGTCTACTTCCTAACTGAAATAGCGAAGGGTAATGAGTACAAATGCAGTTTTCCAACTGGACAATTACAATTCTCCTTGTTTTTGGAAGCCAGTGCGATGGTCGTTAAAGGAATTTCAGGGAACCACAGTCCTGAAAAATGTGAGATTGCCTGAGTGTGCCGGGAAGATATCACATTAACTTACAAACAAGTCGCTAGCCATTATGATGACTGACTGTGTCTAACCATGTTACAGACAGGTGTAAAGAAGCAGCCACTGATGATACAGCCTGGCAGCGGTGGTGTGATGCTGCCACTGAGGCACCGCTCACCGCCCAGTACCTGGAAGAGCTGCCATGTGCCCATTGCGAAGCCATTGCGACCGTGGCTGTTAACTTTTCCTGCCTATAGTGTTTTTCCCAGCTACGGTAAAATGGTTCAGACAAGTGCCAGCCTGAAATCTCAGAAAAACTCTATTTTTCTACAAGCCTTACTCTTTAAAATGACGTAAAATAATGGCATTCCTCTGTCTTTGTATAAATGGCTAAAGCGCGTGTCATCAAACTGTTGAGTAGATTTTAAGTACATCCATTTTTAATATTATATTTACTTTACAATGACTTTCACAGTGAGCTGACTGACAAAACCATATGAAATGTGTGTTTTTGCTTAAATATTCAGATAAATCAAAAAGCTGTTCACCTAGGATGTTTTCTCAGGGCAGAAAAAAATATGGTGATTGACTTCTAAATCCTTGACAGTCATTTACAGTAAAAATGCTGATACAGCAGGAACTGTAATGCTGTGACCTATATTTCTATAATATAATATTCTACTTTCCTTTTTTATTTTGCTCTTTCTCTTTTGCAGCTTGTTGTGAGCTTTAACTAATGCATTTGAAACAAGCCACAATCATTTCTTGCTCTACCTCTTCCAGAAAGAGAATTCCACAGGCACAATGAAAACAAAGTTGTGAACTGAGAAAATGATCTTGGATTTTCACAAAGACTGCTTAACTCTGTGCTGGTAAAGTTATGGCTGATTTTAAGCTTGAGCTTTTGCTGGGACTAAACCTTGTTTCATTGAGACCCTCCCATTTGGCATGAATTAATAACAACTATATTAATACATAGAATTACATAACATCTATGAGAGAGCTGAATTCATGGAACTAAAATAAAATGTTCAGAATAGCTAGAGTTACCTGGTAATGAGATTCCATGTCCACAAGAAAAAAAATCAGAGAAGAGAGCACCAGATTTGGTATATCCTAGAGTGTTACAGTTATTACAGCGTTGAGAAGGCCTCAAGGCATCCCAGATGTTCCAGAAGCTGGGCTGGAAGGGACACAGGACTGCTGCTTTGGATGGGCTCTGGAGATGCATACAAGAGAGCCTGGTCCTGGGCAGAGGGAAGAAGAATAGGGAACCTAACAACTGGGTCTCAACACGTAAGATTTGAAAGATGTGTACTAGTGGTTTGCCTCTGACTAAATTAATGCCTGGTGTTTCATTCATGTCTATAAGAAAGATGGCATAGTCATTTGTCATCCTGAAATAAATGAGTGCAATTATAGAAACAAGTCTTTCAGTTTCAAGATTGCAGGAAAAGTTTTATCTCACAAGAACTATACTTGTTAGACAGACGAGGCTGAAGTCACAAAACAAACAAGAAATCACCCAAATACATTAGGTCTGACTGCTTTAGAGGCCGCTGTGGCTTGTCATCTGGATTTACTGGGTAATCACAGCATGTTCTAGTCTTATGAAATGTAAAAAGATACCCCAAAAGTTAACAGTGAAATCAGGCTGATGAGCAAGTTAATGTTTATAATGTGTCATGAACCAGAAAGGAAGAGTGGATACCGTTTGCTGAGTGAACACAACAAGGATTACAATATTTATCTACATAGTTTATTGACAACATCAGGCTAGAGCAGTCTCGAGATCCTGGGTTGTTTTTCATGTGTGAATAGATCCACTAAGGGACTGAGTAGATTTTCCACGGTCCAGGGGAAATTCTCATTTGATCAGGTTATTGATGATCTACTTCTGAAGTCACTGGCACTGCCTTGCCAGTGAATTTACAGAGAATTAGTTCTATAGGGCCTTTATGCTAATAAAGCAGCCCACCACCATTAAGCACAGTGTCTTTTTGTGTTGCAAATGCTAAGAGATGGAAAATGCTACAAGGGACAACTGACTCTCTTGGGGAAAAAAACACAGAATGCCTTGATGTAGAAAGTACTTGAAATTCCTACAGCTTGTTTCAAGAAAGCTGCAATCTAATACTGCAGACTGGAAATCAATGCCAGTGGGATAGACAGCATTTTCTCAAAGGATGAGACAATGCAGATATTGGGATAAAGCGATGGAGAAAATTATGACTGTGCTGATGAAACTTGGAATAGTACAGTTCATTCAGACTACCTCTACAGAGACCTGGGGACCATTAGCAGGGATCTGCCGAGCCACTCAGCAGGATGCTGGACAGCCTGCCTATTCTGCAGCTACTGGGGAAGTAAAGAGAGTAGAAAGTGCTGAGGGCTCCATGACTGGAGTATTAATCAGTGAAAATGTGGGACGTAGAGAAACTTCATCTTTGCGTATAATTAGCTGGCATTCCAGCCACTGTTTCTATGGGATTAGTTTTAGACTGCAGTGATGCAGCTGAGCCGGGCATGTTAATTCAGCACAGTTGCATGTGCAGATAGTAGCTCTGGGATGCTGGCTCGAGTCCTGAAAGCAGTGTTGGCTATAAATAATACAGCAGGGAATACGCAGGCAATGCTGTTTTCAATCCTCCTGTTAATCTAGTAGAAGTTTGCTTTGTTATCTCTCCCCGATGCAGGGTTGTGCTGACTGACTTACCCTTCATGTGCAAGCAGTGAAGCTCACTGGTTTTTCCTGCGCTTAGGCAACACGTAGCTTTATAGTCACAGCTGTACTCTGGAAAGGGGAGGAACAGATGGGCTGGAAGTGAGCATGCCATGTTCAAAATGTCAGTTAAAGGAAAATTTGATGCTTCTTGTTGAGGGATGAAAATCCAAAGGAGAAAAGTCATCAGTTTGTTTTGGTTCAGACGATCATATGAAAATGAGGACTTCATGGTTTCACTGGCAGACCGTGGAAGGAGAATGCTGAGAACGGACGAGAGAGGGACAAGAGAAGAGGACTTTGAAATACTGCGTAAACTTTTCATTCTGGTAGTAATGGAGAAAGAATGGCCAGTCTTCAGGCTGCAGACACACCGTGTTCATTCAGATTGGAGGAGCTTTGGCTGTGCTTGGAGACAAGAACCCTGCAGGCAGCAGTCTTCTGACTCTAATGGCCGGTGAGAAGTGAGTGACAACACAGAGTCAGCAAACACCTATACTGTGCCCCTTATAATTGCCACAATAGTAAAACATTGCTACCTTTCTCAGATTTCTGACAAACTACAAACAAGAAGGTCACAGAAAGGCCAACAGGGAACATTTCTGAATCTATTTTATTGTCTGTTTTATGTTATGTTGTGTCAGATTTGTGGAACTCAAAGTGAGGTAAGTCACATAAGTCACAGGTAGGTATGTGCATACCTCTGTGCCCACATGTACTGAAGTTATTCCTTACAGCTGGTCAAAAAATCCTCTGGTTTCTATAAATTATTATGATAAAATGTAACAATATTAAAAAAAAAAAAAGGGCAATGTCCTTACCTAGTTTTGTACGCGGTGGTAGAAGAGATTAAGGTGACAACAGTAATGTATGAGGAAGGATGAAGCTTGAAAGAGTAACACAAATCAGTTTGATCAGGTACACATACTTCACTAGAATTTTCAAATTATTTTTTTCCCTTCTTAGCCACAAGTTGAAAATCACTTATTTCTTCTCAGAAGCCTCTTTGCAGTCAATAGCATCTCGTGGGAACTGGTGTACTGTTGGGGAACTTTGGCGCTTGAAGAAAAGGGAGGGCAGAAATAGACAGGTCTGTGGGTTTCCAGGCTGCCTATGAGCTTTGCTGGGAGCAAGGGCAATGCTCCACAGCTTGGAGGAAATCACAGCGTCATCTCTTAAGGCTATAGGGTCAGTAAATCTGTGTATGCCTCTTTCTTAATCCATCTGCATAACAAGTTTTTCCTTTTTCATATGAATGTTTTTGAAAGTGTTTCTGATCTATATTTGCATATGGGTGCCAGATGATGGTGCGTTCAGTCTTCAAGCTGAACTGAGCATAAAAACATGCTCAAATGAAGCAGGAAAATATTGCTGTGTCAAAACCATAGATAATATTCCAGACACAAACTTTACCCAGCAAGTTGCTGGAAAAGAGCCATCTCTTGAGTCTTGCAGCAATAAGATTAGTATTTAACTAAAACAGCAATGTTTTTCAGTGACAAAGAGTACATAAGGAAGTAATAGGTGAGATCTTTAAAAGGACCTAAAATCTACCTAGCACCGGAAATCAGTTATGCAATGGATTTTGACTAAAACCAATCTATGAGTATCACCTGATAGGTCTATTTAGAAAAAAAAAAAATTGCTTGAACATGTAATTCACATTGCTTCTTAAGTCACCTGAGACTTAAAGATTAGGAGTATGTTATGCATGCCTTCTGATGATAATATAATACACTTGGTGTGCCACATTTGACTCTGTTGTATCTGGCCATGCTTCAAGAGCTATTTCTAAAGTGTATTTTGTCACTTCCAGTACACAGCATTGCTTTAAGGATCGGTGTGTGATGGCTGAGATGATGGTGTGCTACAAATGGGATTTGCATTATTACAGACGCCAAATAAGACTTACCTGAAAAGTCTCTGCTTCCTGACTCTGCAAGGTTTTCTTTAATAATTGCAATAATAGATATACAGTTTTTGGATTCTTGGCAGGAAGAGATAAGAGTACCAGAGGCCTCTCTATTTTCAAAGAAAAAGTTTGAAATTTTCTCTACCTTTCATGTTTCATTCTTTGAACTCTGATTTAGCAACAGACAGCTTGACTGTCTTGACAACTTGAGTACTACAGACACCAGGCACTTTTTTCCTTATAAGCAACCAAACTTCTGTTTTAAGTATTAGTGAAATTACAGGATGTCAGCAAAATATATGGAGTTGTGCTGCTCCTTGAGTCATTGGCTCTCACTTTCAATGCCTCTCTGTTCCAAATCCAAAGCAGAAGACTTCAGGACATGGAAAAAGTAAAGCAGCATAATTTTCATATGTTCTTCCACTCATGACTCAGTACATTTTTTTGCACCATGAAGTTTGCATGAGACTTCATTCTTTCCTTGGACCTACACCTTTCTCTCTTTTGTGCGAGACATTTTGCTTGGTAAATGGGTGCTTACTGCAGCTAAAATGTATTTAAATTACTGCAGTGTGAATGACACTTACTGTCTACTACATAACTTTTTCAGCTGTATGTAACAACCATCTGAAAGTCAGACAAGATTGTGTCTTTTCCCAAGGACATAGTTTCAAATTTACTAGCCAAAGTTGCCACCTGCAATTGTTATACAAGGCAAGGAACTAATGAGATAGATAGTGGTCATCATTTGATTTCATACTTATTCCACAAGCTTCAAGCACAGGAAACCTATGTTAGATTTATTTCATTGCTCACTCAGATCTTTACTGTACAGGATAAAGACGAATGTCTGCAAAGAGATCTTTGAATTCTTTCTTTTAATTTCCTGTAAGAAAGGATACCGGAAAGGTTTTTAGTACTGCATGTACTTCATTGCTATCTGTAGCTGAGGGTGACTTCTGATCAAAGGTGTATTTTAGAAAGAAGGTTAGTGATGGTCCTTTAAATGAATGCAAACTTTCTTGCCCAAGGGCTGGGGAGAAGCAGCAGTAAGTCTATAAAGAGGGAACTGGGCAGTATTATTAGTGTAAGTGCACTACAGCCAATAAAAACTATTCTGCAAAAGCCTGTTTCCTCAATGGAGAAGGGCTTTGTTTCAGTATCTAATACAGAGTTTAATAAAACTTTGGGAAATGTCTTCGTTTTTAGATATTGCTGTGACAAACACCACCAACTAGAATGTTTATAGGTGAAGTTTTCTCTGTTCTGTTTTTTAACACGCGGGCAAATTTTGTGGTGTTTGCAAAGTCTCTACTGTGTTATCTCTGAAGGGAGAGCCAGTGTCTGCAAACCAGAAGCTGGTCCTTTGAATTCTCTGCTGGCCGTGGTAGTCCTAAAGCACTACAAATTTAGCCTTGCCTGAATATCTTTTTAAAATGAAGTTTCTTTTAACTCATTGGAATGTTCCAGCTGGTTCAATGTTTCTGTATGTGCATCTGATGAAAACTTTTGAGTTATAGAGTACTGCAGAGACTTCCAGATGCTCCAATTAAGAAAGGCATTTAATGCATTCAGGAAGTCAACAGAGGAAGAGTTTTGGTTCTACTGAAGCTGGGGAACCTGAAGTATATCCTTAGAGCAGATGGGGAAGAAGACTGATCTGGCTAAATAGAGGGCTTTGGCTGGACCTCAGGGAGAAAAGGAAAGTCTACAGTCTCTGGAAAAAGGGGTTGGTTAGTCATGAGCAATGTCAAGGTGTAGTGAAGATATGTAGGGGAAAAATTAGAAGGGCGAAAGCCCAAGCAGAACTTGGCCAACACAGTTAAAGATAACAAGAAGAGTTTTTTTCAGTATGTCAATAAAAAAAGGCAGGCTAGGGAAAATGTAGGCCCACTGATGAATGAGGTGGATGCCTTGGTGGTGGAAGACACAGAGAAGGCGGAGCTGCTGAATGCCGCCTTTGCTTCGGTCTTTACTGCCAAGGCTGCCCCTCATGAATCCCAGACTCTGGAGATAAGGGGGATGGTCAGTAGAGAGGAAGACTTTCCCTCTGTTGGGAAGATTGGGTTAGAGACCACTTGGCCAAACTAGACATCCATAAATCTACGGGCCCTGATGGGATGCACCCACGAGTGCTGAGAGAGATGGTAGATGTCGCTGAGCCACTCTCCATCATTTATGAGAGGTCATGGAGAACAGGAGAAGTGCCTGAGGACTGGAGGAAGGCAAATATCACTCCAGTATACAAAAAGGGCAAGAAGGAGGACCCAGGGAACTACAGGGCAATTAGTCTCACCTCTGTCCCTGGGAAAATAATGGAACGACTTGTTCTGGATGTCATCTCCAAACATATTGAAGACAAAGAAGTTACTGGAAGTGGTCAACATGGATTTACCAAGGGTAAATCATGCTTGGCCAATCTGATAGCCTTCTATGATGTTATAACTAGATGGCTGGATGAGGGGAGAGCAGCAGATGTCATCTGCCTTGACTTCAGCAAGGCTTTTGACAGTGTCTCCCCCAACATTCTCACTAGAAAATTAGGGAAGTGTGGGCTAGATGAGGGGGCAGTGAGGTGGATTGAATCCTGGCTGTGTTACAGAACTCAGAGGGTTGTCATTAATGTAACAGGGTCAAGTTGGAGGCCTGTAACCAGTGGTTTCAATACTCGGCCCAGTCCTGTTCAACATATTCATCAATGACCTGAACGAGGGGACAGAGTGTATCCTCAGCAAGTTCACTGATGATACCAAACTGGCAGGGGTGGCTGACACTCCAGCATCCAGCGTGACCTGGACAGGCTGGAGAGCTGGGCAGAGAAGAACCTAATGAGGTTCAACAAGGGCAAATGTAAGTTCATGCACCTGGGGAGGAAGAACCCCAGGCACCAATATAGGTTAGGGGTGGATCTTCTGGAAAGTACTACTGAGGAGAAGGATCTGGGGGTCCTGATGGATATTAAACTGAGCCAGCAATGTGCCCTTGTCGCCAAGAGGGCCAATGGAATCCTGGGCTGCATAGGGAGAAGTGTGGCCAGCAGGTTAAGGGAGGTCATTCTCCCCCTCTGCTCTGCACTGGTGAGGCCCCATCTGGAATCCTGCGTCTAGTTCTGGGCTCCCCAGTTCAAGAGAGACAGGGAACTGCTGGAGAGAGTCCAGCGTAGGGCAACAAAGATGATTAAGGGACTAGAGCACCTCCCTTACAAGGAAAGGCTCAAAGAGCTGGGACTCTTTAGCCTGGAGAAGAGAAGGCTGAGGGGAGACCTCATCTATGTTTACAAGTTCCTAAAGGGTGGGTTGAAGGAGGATGGAGCTGGACTCTTTTCAGTGGTTCCCAGTGACAGGATGAGGGGCAACGGGCACAAGCTGGAACATGGGAAGTTCCACTCAAATCTGAGGAAGAACTTTTTTACGGTGAGGGTGGCAGAGCCCCGGAACAGGCTGCCGAGAGAGGTGGTGGAGTCCCCTTCTCTGGAGATCTTCAAGACCCACCTGGATGCAGCCCTGAGTGATGTGCTCTGGGCAATCCTGCTTTGGCAGGGGAGTTAGACTAGATGATCTCTAGAGGTCCCTTCCAACTCTGTCAAATCCGTGAATATATGATGGAAAAAGAAATATGAACTAAGAGGATAAATATTTCCCCAACATTTTATGCTATCAGAATACCTTTTGCGTTGTGTACTATTTTTTATTTACTGTTACAGAGTCTTAATATCAGATATTGTGCTGCCTCCTTTTACGTTATGGAGTTATTATATCCAGATGATATATATATCATATATATTATAATGGTGTTTAGGAACAAAAGGCTAAATAATAACGCTAAATTCCTCCTCTGCCTTCAGACAGCAGTTGTATAAGGTAATACAGCTTACATTAAAAAAAAGTAAAGAAGTATTTAAGAGGAAGGTTAATGATTGGTTAACAAGCAGTTAAAGAAACTGTAGCAAGGTCCCTATGATCAGATTTCTTTAATTTTACTATTTTTTAACCAGAGCACTTGATTTTTCAAATTTGCAAAGACATTTTTAGCACCTTCCTAACTTTTAGAAAATGCATCTCCTACTACTTTAAAATTTAGTGAGAGAACAGAAATGTCTCTCTGTTGGAATGACACAGAACAAACCCCCGTGTTTTCAACTAGGGGAACTGATGGGAATAATAATGTTAGCCTTCATGCCACTTTGGAAGGAAAAGAAACATTTTGCTAGTGGATTATGCTGAATTTTACTAGAAAGAGGAGGGATGAGCCCTGGAAATGCTGAATCCAGTGGCAGGCTCTGAAGGAAAGTATACTGCCACCATCTGACTCCTTCACCTTTTCCTGCCTTGCTCTTCCAAATGATCTCATCACCTGTTTTTCCTCTCTGCTTTTTTATCAATGTGACTTTGATTGCGTTTCTCACCTTTCTATCTCTTCCTTCTACTAGAAAACTCTTTTTTTTCTCTCCTGTTCTTTTTCTGCAGTCTTTTAAGTCTCATCTCGACCTTTTTTCCTCTTGCTATTTGCACTGGGGCTAGATATGCAGTGCTTGGGAGGGTAGGAAGAGGGAGTAGGGAAGTGTGGGCAGGGAAAGAAGCAGGGAAGGCACTGGGTTTTCTAGGGGCTGTGTGAGAGAGGTTTGGCAGGGCTCCAGAGTAAGGGTAAAAATTCTGGAAACATCAACTCTTGCTCCCAGGAGGAAAGAGAGATGGGGGTGGAAGGGAGAATGACTAAAAGCAGCATCTGTAGAAAACTGTGCAAAGGGAATCCGTGGTTTGAATGATGTTTGCTGCTGTAACAGGTGAGATCTCTCTCTTCTTCTGCCTAGCAAAGGGAGCAGCCTGCAGCCCCAGGCTGACCCCAGGCAGGCTTTCCTTTGTCTAAAGCTGTTTGTGCCACTCTTGGTCACATTCTTTGGAAAGCCCCAGGAATTTCTGCTTCTAATCTCTTTCCAGGGCTGGTGGTTTTATTTTTGCCAGTGAATGGGTGCCAGATGAAAAGCCACCCAGCTCCCACAGTCTCTGTGCTGTTGCCCACTGCTCAACACTCGGGTGTGAGGAGCTGAAGGGGCGGTGACCGCAGAGCTAGAGATGCTCTGTCAGTTTGTGAATGTTCAGCGGTGGTGTGATCTCCAGACAGTTTAGTGAGCAGCAAAGATCTCCTTTTTGATCTATGACATGTATTTTTAGTGAAGTTTTGTTCCACAGACGCAAATTGTGTCCCTGAGGCGAGGATAACCATACTCCTTGATTTGAAATCTCTGATTAAGAGAGTTTCAATGATTCCACACACTCCTTCAAATATACTCAAACATCAATGTTTCTCAATCAATAGTAATTTCTTCTTTTCCAATCCCGTAGCATATAATGTATTGCTGTTTATCAACTTTTTATCTATGTGAAATGGAATCTACAGCCCATTTCTTTATTCTTGTTCATTGGTGAACTTCCACTACTTCAGTTTTTCAAGAATGTCTGAAATACTTTACAGTTTTTCCTTTCCTATGAATTTTCTGGGTTGTCTAGATTTTTGTTCATGTATAATGTTAAAAGTTGCTCAATATATTACATATAGTCCCAGATACAGTAAAATGATTAAGTTATAAAAGCACCTTTAGAATATGTTGTAAAGAGATTTGCCTTTTTTTGAAGCAGCATTATGATTTACAATATACTTCTAATTGTTTCCTAAAGTAGTTTATAAACTTTTTACTCCATATTTTTCATTTATGCGTTCTATCTTTTCCCTTCTCATGTGGTGTACCTTATATGTAACATATCCTATATCAACCTCTTTCTTTCAGATGATATCTCAAAGTTGTTAAGATAATTTTAAGTCTCTTATCCGGAGAGGTTCTTATTTCGTGTCGTCTGTTAATTTTGCCAATATATTCTCTGTATAATTTTTCACCTTAATGAAAACATTGAAGAACTTAAGACACAGGCCATATCTCTGTGAGAATCCATTTAATCTCCTTTTGATAGAAAACAGACTTTGAACTATTCTGTATTCAACTTTCTGTACAGCAGTTTTACCTAGAATGTATTTCTCTAGTTTGATTACGAAGATGTCACATCGGTCTGTGTCAAAAGCCATAATAAAGACAAGATATGTCACATTTCACGCTTCCCACTCATCCACTTAATCAATTACATTGTTGAAGGACAAAATTATATTGCACAAGCACAATTTGTTTTAGACAAATACACGTTAAATGGTTCTTATTACCCTCTTGGTGTTAACAAACTGACAGATTATTTGATAATTTATTCCAGTACCCTTTGAGGTACTGAAGATAGGTTGAATAGTCATTAATTCCTGAGATACATAATTTTTTATATTTGAGAAAGATTTATTTTTTTTTTTAATTTTTTTCTTTTAGCCCTTTTCCAGTCCTTTGGGATCTCACTGTCTTCTAAGCATCTTCAGAAATCAGTGCTAATAGTTTTGAGACTGCTCTGGCTACTGCTCCGAGTATACCCAGTGGGATGATTTGGCAGGTGTTGCCGACTTCGGTATCTCTAACACCTAAATAGTCTGCCATACTTCTACCTTATCTCCCTTCCTCTTGCTACTAATTACACAATATTTTTGGTATGATTTACTAAGAGCTTGCACCAGTAGGTACTTTGCTTTGAAACAGCTGCGGTTCATTGAGTGACTCCCCACAAAACCCAAGTGTTCACCAGGTATCCACATCTATGGCCATGGTTAGGTCCATGTCTATGGTCTCTGCTCCAATGATTGTTCCCGATTCTTTTGATGACAGAAGTGTTAAAGTTTAGGAAAGTTCCTTGTGGCAGAAAGCATTGGCAAATTTTATGAAAAACTCATTTTGTAAAGAAGGTGTGTTACATTGTAAAATAATGTTTTAAATAATTTGGTTATCTATTAGCAAGTACTCGTGCCTTCTAGCATAACAAATTTAACATTTACTGCAAGACACATTGGCTGCTGTCACAGAAGGTAACAAAATTGATTTAAAAGAGGAACAGCATATGGAAAAAAATATCACTTTGGTAAAGGACATAATGCTAGTGTAATTATTAAAACAATAAAAAAATCTTCTTGTATAGAGAAATCTAATACATTTAAAGTACATCCCCAGAGCAGTTTGCTGTGCTTGTAGCCTAGGTGAATTGTCTTAGGTACAGTAAACTTCCAGTGTAATTTACTTTATTAGGACTATGCCAAGCAGGAACACATAGCAGCTAGAGCATAGAATATATAATAAGCTAGAATCTTTCCCTCCCTCTGAAATCTGACATTTTGACTTGATGAACTTTTGTACAGAGGTCTTTCTTCCTTGAAAAAGAAAGTAGTATATATACTTGAGTTTGACTGTCATACTTCTTCCTTGCTGCTGCATCACAGTGAAATAAATTTATTGATGGCATGTGTTGGCATCTCTAAATTCTGGTTTGCCTAGAAGCAGAGCTGAAGCGAGGATGTCACTAAAAAATTACTGCTCTTTGATTGAGGAAAAAAAAAACAATGCACATGGATTCAATAAAAAAATGGTCAAAACTTCCATCTCTTGAAGGCCAGGTGGCTGTTGCAAGTCCACTTAGGTGTTTATTCTAAAAGTTATAGCAAATGAAAATACAAAACAAAGCCCCCGAAGAGGTGTGTATTCCCTGTTTTTCCAGAAGATAAGGAGAGGTTAATTCAGTTCTAGAAGAGAAGGAAGTTGACCTCCTAGATCATTGCCATTGCTTTTAAGAACTTTTACTTTTTAGAGAACAAGGAATGTGGGACAGTATAGGAGTAGATGTTTGACTTTGTAAAGCTCTGAAGAGTGGGTTTGGCACATAGCAAACAAGTGAGAAGCAGAACCCTGGAGCAGTTTGCTGGTAGGCCAGAGATATCTCAGGCAGTAAATAGAGTTTGTTAAAGTGATTGGCTCAAATAGCCTAATCTGTGCTTATTTCCATGGACGAGCTGCAGCAAGTCCTTCAGGAACCTTTAGATTGCATTGTTTGTCCAAGGTCATGTTGTGCACACAGCATCAGCTACAGGTGCACAGAACAAAATACACCTGCAGTCGTACAGACTGAGGAGCGTAGAAAAGGACATATGGAAAAGCTATACGAGTCATCTGTAGTTCCTCAGCTCCACACCAGGGATCCGTCTTGAGTTTGGTAATAGGGCAGGGAAACGGAAAGTGAATAAAAAAAAACCCCAACCCAAAAAGCAACACCACCACCCCACTCCTTCTGAGAAATTAACAACATGGAAACTTCTTTTAAAATGAAAGTTCTATCCAAGGAGTGTGATATTTTATTGAGATGTTCAGACTACCTGTGGATTTTTTTCTAAAAAACCTGTAGAAATGAAGTGTGCAGACCTGGAGGCAACTTATCTCTTCCTGGCATAAATCTCCTCTTAGTTTTCCAAGCACTCAATTTTTCAACAGTTTCTCTGAAATACTGATAAGCTTTTAAAGAAGAGATTGGGGGAGCAAAGAATGATAACCAAATGAAAATGTATTTTCTGCTTCATAAAAAATAACATAAAGCAAGGTAAAAAGAATTTTTGGTAATTATACTGTAATAACAAGAATCTGGTCTCTAAGTTTATTAATTGTCATGTTCCAGCCAGCCTGATAAATAGACTTACAGCATTTGCACTGTATATATAGTACTCAGCCAAATGAAAATTTAATTTGTTCTCCTTTGTAACATTCACATGAAAGATTATTTTTTGAGATTTGAAAAACTGCTAGAATTTTTAAGTGGTTTTATTTATAGAGTGTTGTTTTGCTTATTTCCTATTTTGTAATAACAAATAGTGACTTATCCTCCAAACAGCATTTCTTAACGTAATCCTTTTTAGGAGATGTCACAAAGCTTCTTGCAATTACAAATAAGCCATCAGGAGCTCAAGAGAACCTGTTTTTTTTCTAGCTGCCCAGTACTACAACCTCAAAGCAAAATCCGTAGAGACAGCCCTGCTCTGCATAGCAAACTGTCAGTCTAGCAGGACTAACCACTGACACGAGCACAGAGAAGGACCCAGTACAATGGGAATGAAGGGGTTTTCAGACATATCTGCTAAAACATCCATGTCGGTTTGTACCAATCACACCTCGTTGACACCTGAAAGGACAAACTGGCAACAGAGAATAGAAAGACTTGATATTTACATTTGCTTGCTTTTCAAGAGAGAGTTGCAACACAGTGCTGGGCACAGAGCAAAGAATGACTGACTTCGGTTGTATATATTCTCCTTAAATATCTGCTAGTGGATTAAGACAGATCTGGGTGAACTCTCATCAGAACTGAGATATCAAATCACTAGCATGGAGCCTTAATAACCTGTATCTTCCTCGTTATTAATATTTTTTTCTTTTTCTGGAATCAAAAGCTTAAGATGAGAGACCACAGGTGCTCTTCTGAGCATCTCTCAGAGGACAATTTCTGTGCTGCTCAGTTGATGGAGTTTCTTCAAGGGTGTCGTACATGACAATGTTACAGCTGAAAGTTGCTGAGAACTGTTATGTTTTGCCCCAAGACTTCCCACTGCTACCAGCTGCTGGAGCATCCAGGACAAGGAGAAAATTACTGAGGAGCTACTCTGGCCATGCAGGAATATAGTTGAAGAGAAGAGCGTGAGAAAGGTTTTTGGTTTGATGATCCAGAAGCACTGCTCCTTTAAAAGGTATGCAATTTTGGGGAGAGTGGGTGGTAAATAATGCAAAAGTGTATTTCATAGAGGTGGTCATTCATGTAGCCACAGCTAACTCGCAGGCTTGAAGACAATGGAAAAACACACATTATTAACAAGGTGGGAAAAAAATGTATTTTTTTTCTTTGGCAAAGAATTCAGATTCATTTTTGTGTCTGGGTTTGGACGAAACGTTACTGCCATTTGTGCAGCACAGTGATAACTGCAAAGCATTCTGAATATTTGTCTGCATACAGCAATATTTTGTGCCATAAATCATGGGTCACATTAGCCAGGCAATCCATAAACTCAGTAGGTAATGACAAATGGAAAGCCAAATTTGGTTTTCAGTTGTGCTACTGTAAATCTGTAGTAGCTTTGAAATCTACAGAACACTCAATTTTAGAAGAAACTCTATATTTTCAATATTCCCAGATGACCTGAAAATCAAAGGGCTACTTTCAAAGCACTGAGAGCAGCATATCGTTTAAGGTTGAAGTTTGAGAAATCCGGAGATTCTTGTGAAAAAGAAACCTGTTTTCTAAATTTGCATGTTCCAATAAATATTGTCACAGTTAAATAAATGGTGGCAAATTTTCTGATTAGCAAATCTTAAATCTGAAGAGACCATAGAAGGCAATAAACTGAAGCAGCATAGGAACTATACTGTTCTGGATCAGTTTGTGTGGATGTACTGGTACCTCCTCGTGCCTCTGCTCAGGGCTGGCAGGAAGGCTCTGGTTCATTTTTCAACTGTGTTGCATCCTGTGAGTGGGAGAAAAGTCTTCCTGACCTCAGCTGGCAGGATGCTGTAGCTGATACTCCAGACTTTACCTGAAGACCTAGTTCTTGGTAAGCATTCTCCTTGCTTCGCAATACTAATAGGTCTGGTTGTTTATTTTTAATTAATTAATGGGGGCCTGATTATTATGCTGCTAGTTGGTGGCTGTAGGTGGTGGGGAAACTAAAGATAACTAAAATCAAAGGGAGAAGAAGGTGGTATTGTTCCATGTAAACAGGAAAGAAAACACGACTAAGATCTCCTTCATCCTTCAGTCCTGAGATGCCAGAATTGTGGCAGTTTTTGCCATTGTGCCCTGTGAGAGGGGCAGGAGGGCCAAAAGTCCAGTGTTTCTGCAGAACAGGTCTAATCTGTTAGGGGTCTGGGGTTTTAGAATTTACGTCAGTCTATATCTCCATTGATAGAGGTTTCCTTCTGAGGGTCTTTACACGTGGGTTTTGGAGGATTTTGTGCATGGAAACTCATAAGCTCAGAGAAGCAATTTGGGGCATCTCCTCATTTGAATGCATCAGAAGCACAGCCAGTAAAACACCAGTGAGATAGAAAAGGAGTAACAGTTGGACAGTGAACGTATCAGATACTAACTTGATGTGAAACAAGTCTGTGCAGAGATATGCATGGAGTTTGTAGTGCTTTTGGGATGAACCCAGAACGTGGATGTCTAAACTCTCTTCAAATGTGGATTAGTGTCCCTGTTGCCTAAATCAATGGGGGACTGGTAGTGTAAAGCTGCAGGTCCCTAGAACTAGCTATTTGCTAAGAGGTCTGCAAGGTCTGCTCTAATACTGACCAGTTTTGAGTGAAGAGGAGACATTAGACTATCCTGATTTAATACTTATCCTAAGCTTATGCACATGCTTCCATTGGTGTGTGAATATCTATGAGAAGCAGTATGTCCATGTTGCTATGTGGAGGAGGTAGGGATGAAGTTGTCAAAATCCATGTGTAAGCAGCAAAGCTGCTGTACTTCAGGGACACTTGGATCTGGAGCAGAGAAGTGGAGAGGTATTTGAGTTATGCCTATGGCTAATCTGTATTAACAAAAAAGCGCTGCAAGCTATTTTCATTATCCTTTCCTTGCTTTTTGCTAATCCTTCACTAGTCAGAAAAAAAAGCAGTGGTATTTTGAAGGCTCAAATTTATTCGCATCTGTTCTGCAGATTCACAGGTAGTGAGGAGCACAAGCATGTGCTTAGAATATTACCAGTCCAGGTGTTGCATACATTCCTCTAATTGAAGACCACCTGATTGCTTGAATGAATTCCTATTAACTAGAGTTGGCTGAACTGTTACCTTTTTTCATTTCCTCTCCTACCACTAGATTATATGGAACAAACAGTTTCTCAGATAGTCAGCCAGAACTTTTTATGTTGGAATTGAACAGCAATGCAGCCTCCCACTTGTTGCCAGATTTCTTGTGTGAATTGGTAGCAATAATAAAAAAAAAAAAGATACTAACCATTTACATCCTCAAAATACTTTTTCTCTGCAATGCCCAAACCACCTATCATCTCCAGTTTGGACAGCTGCAAATGAAAGATTAATGATTTGCTCAAGACAACATGAATAATCACATAGGGTTTTTTCCTGCCTTTTCAGCATTGCAATTAATCATCTGACACACTGCTTTTTCAAGATGATAGCAGAAGCCTATTCAATTTGATTCTAGCATAGTGATACAAAGTAACATTTGCCCAAAATTTTCAAGTTCAAAGCAAAAGCTAAAAACTTTCAGACATATCTACATTGTGTATCCTGACTGCAAATAACAGGAACATCCCAGATGTTTTTGATAATATGTGGGGAGCAAACTGAGCAGGCATATTCAAGAGAAAAACTAGAAGACTTTACAAAGCTAAAAGAGCTCATGAGATTTAGAAAACTTGTATTGGATCTCTATATTTGAACAAAATGTTTTGATCCTGCAGGATCTGAATTCTGCTGGCAGCACTCTCAGAGCTTCATAACAAAACCATATTGTCATACCAGAAAAATATCTGACCCAAATAGCTGAATTTATAGGTATTTTCTTACTCAACCACATGGTGACAGTTACTTGCAGCAGAAAAGGAAAATGAGTTGAAATAAAAAGTAAAAGAGAAAGTTGAGCTAGAAAGAGGAACAGAGGAATGAAATAATAGACCAATAATGGGTGACTGTGACACAGATGGGTTTTGAGCTCAGTTTTGACTAGTCTTATAAGGTACAAAAATTTCCTTTCCCCATCTTTCTCCTCTTTCTATTTTTCTAGTCTTGGATAGATTTCTTCTAAAGACTGCTTCAAAACATTTGGAAAAATCCCCTCTGATGAGGTCTTGAAACATGTATTTCTTTTTTTTTTTTTTTTTCCTGGAAAAGGCTATTCTGTCCTGCTGGCAGGCTTGCCTTCTTTCCTTGGGCTCTGTTTCTCTTACACAAGAACTAGTTAGCCAGAAATTATCAAGTTTCTGCAATGGCTATGGTAGAGTGACCTGCTTTCAGCTACCAAGAAAGTCTTTTTAGTCCATGGCCCAGTGCAGGTCCATTCCAAAGGGACAGACAATATATTATGACATCCCTGTATTGTGTGCATTCTCTAGGAGCCTCATGTGAGACCATTCTAGTGCAACACGTTTTCCGTCTCTTTAATTAATGGAATCCTTCCTGCCATTATCTAGCTACGTACAACTTTTCCTAGCTTCTCATATACGTATTTTCAATTGAGGGTCTACTTTGTAAAGCTTGTTAGCTGATGATTGGCCACTCTGTCCCTTTTCTTGGTGCTTTCCAATTAGGTAATTTTATCAATCTTCTTTGAACTTCCTCTTCTGTGATCCGTGCTTCACTTTGATTAATCACATCACTCCATTCACATGTCCTTTTTTCAATCCACTTTGCTGAAGGGTTATATGATGCCTCCCATTCCCATTGTTCTTTCCGAAAGTCAGTCATGCTTAGTTCATTTGTCACTGTATTCTTCTCATCTTTCTGCCTGACAGTTTGAAAGATTTCCTCTGGTCATCTCCACTTCACTGGTAATGCTGTTGTTTGTGTGTGTATTAGTTTAGTTCTCTTGTCTATATCAATAAGTTCTCCTTCAACTCCACTTCAACTTGTGCAATGTTATGATATGAGATTAAGATTTTTTCTCCCCCTGATTGCATTAGTATTGATTTACTTTTCAATTTCCCCTTATTCACGTCACCCCAAGTAAAGCCGCTGTCATTACAATGTTCCTGAAGACACAGTGGGACAAGTACAGGGTGGATATGAAATGGAGCCATGCCTATAAATCAATAAGTATAATTTTATACATGGAACAGGTTCAAAAATGTAAACTGTGTAGCATCATGCCTATTCAGATCTGCTTATTATTATGGCTCTATCTTTTAAAGTGACACTCTACTAGAGGAGTCTTTCATGATTCTTTACCGATTCCCTCAGGAATTTTCACTCCTTCCCCAGGTGAAATGCTTACTGTATAAATGCATATGCTATGTTTCACATTAAAAGTGAGCAACTAAGACACAAAATTCTATGATATATTCTGTTTCTCTGCCTCTTCCCTGCTATGCTAAGGGATGAAATATGTCAGAAATGTGATGGAATTCCTATGGCTTTCCATTCACAACTTCTGTGTCAACTGGAGGCTGAAGTTTCTCAAAGTGGCAGCTATCATGCTGTCTGAAGAAAAGTTTAAGAATTTGAAGAAAAAATGATGTAATGTTTGGTTTTCTGCTCTTTTGCGCATCAGATATATATATTTTTTTTTAATTTGGAAAAATCAGTATTTTCATTATGCTTTGTTTCTGAACTAGGTAATAAAATTTAGAACCTATTGTAGTGAGTGACTATGTGATTTAGGTCAGGATTGCCAACGTTATGGTCTACCACATACGAGGAAACCAGCTATACTAAATGTATTAATTTCTGGTAAATCAGTCAGAGAGAGAACTGTGCATGTTCTTTTAACACTGTGAGTTTCTATGCTCTTGATAAATGTTGCCCCTATCTGCATGATGGTAAAGGACCGATTTTATTTTTATGTGATCACTTGCAACTCACTGTAAGTAAAATGTATTTTCTGAGACCTGTGCCTTGGCAGAACACATGGGAGTCTGTTCCTCCTGTGAAAAAAAGTAGATGATTTGCATACAACATAGAGACACAATTTTAAATCTGCTTACTGCAGAGAGGAATGTGTTTTGAAGCAACAGTTTCATAATTTGGAACTAGCTAGAGCATCTGTTCTTTTGCAGATAAAGGGCAAGTGTAGTCTGAATCAAATTACATCAACCATTATTTTATCTCTGTGTTGGTGGTGTTCTTGCACTTAACCTCATCACTTCTGTCTAAACTTTTGAATATTGGAAGTGACTTGGTGAGAAATAATTTTTTCCCACATTAGGATTTATTTTGTTGCCTACCATTTGTTTTACATTCTTTCTTCCCATTGTTATGCTGCCTTTGTCAGCTATTTTGAAAGTGTATCATGCGAAACACATAATTAAATAGAAATAATTCTACAGAGTGTGACTTCTACAAAGTACCAATACTTCAGAAGAAAATCCTGTTAACACACTCTCATTTTCCCTCCTCCTGCACTGCTTCCTTCCTCTCTGCAGTAAGTCTGCACGTGGAGGTATGCAAAACTCCCGGCAATTACTGTGTTTAAAATCTTCTACCTTATGCAAGCTAAGCAGCACTACATAACTGAACAGCACATCCACATCATAGTAATTCTTTGATATTGTAGGGTCAGTACAAGCCTCTCCTATCAATTCTTGTCCATTACAGTTAAGGAGTGCCAAAATCTTTTTCTCGTGTGCTGTCTAAACACCCTTTCTCTTAGGCTAGAAATCTTTGCTGCATAAATATAGTTTGATTAGTGATGTCTAGACTAGCTTTAATACTTCACAGCTGGTAGCAACGAAGAAAAACCTTGGCCGCCCCCTTAATAAGTTCTCAGGGCTTTTAACGACCATACTGCTAATTTCTGGGTAGATAGTCATAGAATTTAGCTAAATCTTTTATGGTCCCCAGATATGCCCAGCGATTTCAAAGCCCTAGTATGAACACGTAAAATATCAAGCTGAATAGCAGTCAGCCATGAGAAGCAAACTGGACTGGATAGTTTAGTGGATGAGATACCCGGGAAGATCTTAAAGCTACTCTTGGCTGTACAGTCATTTCTTAAATTTCTTTAAGAAATATAGTAAACTGTCTCTGGCTCAGTTCTTCCAGCGTAAAATGGGATTTCTAGTGCTTCCTGATCATGTTCGTGTGTGTACATATGTATCTACACATACAAATACTCACACACACATACAAGGCCACGTCCATCCTTGTCCTTAGTGTTGTGAAGTGGCTGGTAGAGATCTTAAATGTTTAATACTCATGGATAAAAGTGAGATTCATCTCCCTCAGCAATAGGCTTCTGAATATTTAGGCATCTGGGATCTCCCAATAATTAAGAGAGTGAAAGCCTCAGTCTTGTCTGCCTCCAACACCTATCAGCAGATGGAATGAATCACTGCTCTGAAGGTGCATGTGTCTCCTCAGGGATGACAGAGGTTACTGGATTAATCTATAATTCCTGCTTTCAGAGGCTATATTTGATTGAGGTTCATATTCTAAATGGAAATCTCTATTATGGGTGTAAGCAGAAAGCACTGTTTGTTACATTAAAATGAATCAGAGATGATGATGATATACCAGGAAACAGCCATATCAGAAATTTCTAAATGCGTAGAGTTTCTGAACTTGGAGAGAAAAAAAATAATTTGGAAACTGAAGTTAAAGGAAAAGAAAGTAACTGAGTGAAGTTCGTTTTTTCTTCTGTTCTTGGTCTTGCTGTGTTTTCATGCTTTCTGGGATGTGATAACATTCCAGAGAAATCTTGCTAAATACCTTACTATTGATAGTATTTATATTCAGGGTGATGAAATCTCTAAGTATCCTTAACTTAAATCATTCCAAGTTGTGTCTGCAATTGTGGCATGTTTTGCCAATTAAAATAATGATGGTTTCGTCACTTAAAACTGAACATATAGAGAAAGTTATATATGTACTTGTTCAGTCCTGTATATTCTGAAGTCTTTGCTATGAAATAATTGAAAAATTTTCTGCCCACATGTGCTGAAGTGGATTCTCTTTAGAAGTTTTCTTGCTTAAAGGTCATTCACTGCTGTCTGTGCTGGATAAATAACAGGATCTGAGGATCTATTTATCATAAGAAAAGGCATTGTATGAAGGAACAGGGTGGTAACATCCTCTTTCAAAACAGCTGTGCTGCAACACTGCATTCATTTCTGAACACCTTGTTTCTATGTAAATTATTGGTGGGATATCTAAAAAAAGAAATTATAATGATGAGAGAGACAGAGAGACAAAGAGAATGACTTCCTAGAGAAGACAAAGAGCCACATGTACGTATGGTAGCTCAGACAAGTGATTAATGGCTACTGGAACTATGACAGAGGTGTTCCAATATTTAATGGGCATGAACACAGAGAAGTGATAGAACTTTTTAGGATAATGAAAATAAAGAAAATATAAATCTTTTTGGATAGGAGCCTGTTGTGTAGGAGATAGTCTATCAGCTCTGTTGAAATAATCACTGTCCATGATTGCCCTAGTTTTGGTTCGTAACTTTGCATGACTGCTAGAAATTTGCTTTAATATCAATAAGGAGAAATGCGGTCAAAGTAACAAGAATAGAAAAACTCAATTTTGAGAGGAAAATCTTCCTGACTGGTGACTTTGATGAGCTCTAAAACTTGAAATGTAGAAAAAGTCCTGTGTCTTGAAACCATTAGTAGGAGAATGGGAAAGATGTAGCAAATGCATAATAGAAAGATTGATAAAGACGAAAACTAGATTTGCTGGGGATTATCCATTTCAAATCTCAAAGACAATCAAAGTCTTTAACTTAAAAGCACGTTTCCCTTTGGTGCACTATAATTCAGAAAACACTAGAAAAGCTAAGCAAAAGAAATATGCAAGAGGTCCTACTGTGTTGAGGCATGTCTCCTCTTCCGAGAACTATGCCCCGGAGGGAGCAATGGAGTAAGGTTCATTCAAGTTTATTCTGGAATACAAGCATCTTCACCAGGACTGGCATGCACTTATGTTGCTTTATGTACCAGCATAGGATGACAAACTTCAGCAATTTTTATCATCCACTTAAACGTTTGCAACATGACCAGGACCAGCGAGCCATATGATGCAGCATCTCAGAAGCGTACTTCTAGAAAGTGTGGGGCAGCTGTTGATGCTACCAGGCCTGGGATGGGCACCCACAGGGTGATGTCAGGGTGCTCAGGCCATCCGTACTGGTTATGCTCCTGTTTGCTTTGGGAAGCAACCTACCTCCCCAGTCTGTCCTCCTGACTACAGAGACATGGTCAGCTCCTGTCAGATGGTCAGAAGAGTGTGTTTGGTTTATTTTCCTGCCTTGGCTGTGGTGATCAAGTACAAAGCTGCTTGACAGGTACCCCTGAGCAGCACTGGCTGCACACCTTACTACCTCTTTTTTGTTCCTTTTTTTTCTCTACTCTTGCACATACAGTTCTCTGACCCGATCTTCTCCCAGATAAACAACTGATCCTTAACTACTTAATCCCCATTTTTGTCCCTTTAGTGACATTCATACCCGTCTTTGGTATATGTGTTACGATTCCTTAGTTAACGTTATATGGTATTACTGCTCTGGTCACTCAGACACTGTTGACCTTGCAATACTTGACTACCCCAGGAGTCCCCAGTGCTCCCCTCTAGTTTTCTGTGAGGCTTGGCCATTTCACATGTAACTTCTTATTAACCACCTGTGAAATTCAGACTTCTCCTACAGCACTCTCTGTAACTTTTGATGGCATCTCACATTGTTACCTGTCACATCCAAGGACTTCTCAGGTTGAGTTCATCCAGTGGATTTTCATGCCATGTCCAGTTTAGCCTCACTGGGACTCAGTCCAGAAGCTCTGGGTCCTGCCTACAGCCCACTCGATCTATGCTCTTTCTCTTATTTTACTCCACTTGGTATATTTTACTCTTTCTGAGGTTGTCTCCTTTTCTACTTTTCAGCTTCCTTCCACTTTGAAAAAAAAATCTTTCCATAAATAAAAATTTAAAAGACCAGTGCATTGTGGTCTTAACCTGTATCTGACTACAGTCCCTGAAAGAAAGTGAATCAGAGTCCGGAATAACCTGCGTGAGCTCTGATGTCTTGTGTGATTTCAAATTACTGTACAATTTAAGTGCTTACACGTATCACTCCTTTCTCTCTGCCTAGACGAAGGGGATGTCACAGTTGGTAAGAGTTAATGCTTGCAAAATTGCACTATTTCATGTAATTTCTGTCAGTGTTGCCAATGTAGGTTTTTTAAGGTTTCTTTTATAAAATACCTCCCCTCTCCCTTTACTTTTTCCTATTAAAATAAATAATTATATAGTATATGTGCACGTGTGTGTGTGCATGCCCTTTTCTATTCAACAACAAAAACTTTCATCAGAACAACGTAGCTGTTTACTGAGCAGGCATAAGATGGACCGTACCTTTAATACTAAGATATCACTTGCTAGTTGGGTGTGTTTAACACACACTATGGGTGAGGACAAATTTAGCACTTTTTTTTGGCCTCAGCTGTAAAAAGACTTTCTACAGTAGAACTGAATTCCAATTTACACAGTACTGATGTGTTATACTTATGATAAAATCCCAGTGCACTACAAATGACTGGTATTCCATTTCTGCTTTCCATCCCCTAAATTTTCTCCAATTCTTATCATTGCTGATTGTTGCTGTTCAATATTTTCTGTATTGTCAATGTGATAAGGATATCTGCCTTTCTTTGCTGTTGCCACATCTGGCCTTTTCAGATATATTCCAATTCCAACAACAATAACATTTGAAAATTTTGGCAATACTTTTTCACTTCTTATTTTCTACATCTTTGTGTCTTATGAAGATAACATTCCTTTCTTACTTGCTGCACATTACTGCCAAGTTTGTAATATAGTAATTTATACTCATCTCCAGACAGTTAGATGTATCAATTGAAATATGATTTATAGTTAATGGGGCCTGGTTACACATTTTATTGTCTGAATTCACATTTTCCCTGTCTTCTGTCTTTGCATTAACATATCTTATGCAAATGACCTATTTTGAGCAGTCATATTTAAAACTTTAGTCTGTTCTGTCCTTCCTCCTTTGTCAGGTCACTTGAAATTTTCCATTTTGTTCAATGAGATTTCGTAAAAGATACTCCATGTGCGTTTTTTCTATCTCTTTCTGCTTGGGTATCTTTTCCTGTTCTCTAATGACTTATTGTCAGAAATAGTATATCCCTCAGATAGTTTTGGTTTTGATCCAGTAAGTCCATCTCTCATAGTTTCCTGTCATTACTCATTGTATTCCCCGACATCCTTCACTGATCTCATCTTTTCTTCTGTACACTTCATGCCAGCATAAAGTCACTTCGGGTCAGAGTTCACACAGTGCTAACTTCCTCCTGCTGCTCCTGTCAGATTCTCTTAAATCCACTTTTCATCAAGTCACTAATCCCAGGCATATGATCTAATTGGGTGATATGTTGCAGCTCCTTAAGTAAGCCTAAGCATTACCGAATTTCCCTTAAAAATACTCTCTATTTTCTTCATTCTCTTATCACAACTCTCTTCTATTAAACTCCTGTATAAAGCTGCCTACATCCGCAGTGTCGGACAGCCCATGCCTCTGTCCTGTGGCATTTGTGCAACTCCTTTCAGTATCACAAGACACTGTTAAATCTAAATACTAACTCTCAAGTCTCAGAAAATTTTGACTGAGCAATTAATATCAGGGACAACCTGCATATTTGAAAACCCATTTCAATATTTGCAACTTAAATCCCCAAGGACACAAGCAAGAGCAAACTAAGCCTTTCCTAAACTCTTGTCTTCCTGTTGTAGCAAGACATTCCTTTTATCTTGCAGCCTATTTTAAATCCTAATCACAGATAGCATTAAAAGATTCAAATATATTATTGCAAATTTCTGTCAGTGTGATACTGTTGTGTACTGCAGTGTAATTCAGTTGACTAAACTGCAAACTTTTCCTCGTTTGTTTGGCAAGGCTTTCCTTTCCATGTCATCTTTGTCTGCTATCTGATGGATCTTTACAACCTGAAGCTTTGGCATCTTGCTTGCTCTCGAGGAATGCTACCATTACTTTCAACATGCTTGACATTTTTTTGCTATTAATACAGTTAATGCAGTTCAGTTACACCCAAATCTCGGGAAAGCAGAATATAGACTTTAAATTTTAGCTGGAACATTTTACTTTGTAACAGTATTTCTCATTAACAAAAATCTTTCATCACACCATTCAGTTAAACACATCTTTTCCTGATTGCATATATTTTCTGAGCAGATTTATGTTTGCAACCCCCTTGATTTTAGATTCCCTTCATTCCCTGTTGCTTTCCAGTTTGGTAACTCTTTCTGAACATCCTCATTTGTGTTATGCACTTTATTTTGATTACTCACATCATGCTATTCGTGCATTGTTTATAATATCCACTCCTCAAAGAAGTCTTTGTTTCCCTTCAATCAAAAAAACAAGAATACTTTTTCTTCAGTAGTTGTATTTTAATTTGTTTCAATCATCTATGCAATTTCATCTTTTCATTTACAGACTGCTTTTTTGGTGGAATCATCATCCTTATAAGCAAAGTTAGTAGCAATCTGGAAGATTGTCCCCACATTTAAGCTGTAATAAACATAATATTACTGACTTTAAGTATGCCCTTCTTGAAAATGAATTTTATTATTTCAATTTTATTTTGAGATGAAAAGTCTGTGAAAAGAATACCATGTATGAATTTGTAATTGGGAATGATAGGGCTCCCCAAATTGGTTACCAAGTAACAATTAATTCCATTTCATAAGTGCCTTCTGTCACTGTTTGTGAGCACAGTAAATATACATCAGTGGTGATCTTTTCTAATGGTACTGTTTAAAAGAAGACGAACACACAGAATTCAAGGATTTCTTTCTTTAAGTAATGGTATATGAGAGTCCTTCAGGCTCTGAGTCTTGGAAAGTTTTGCTTCTCTGCCAGTCTCACCACTGCCAAAGAATAGTACGGGTTGCCATCCTACTGCGTTAATACACAAAAAGCCCACATGACCTGCAGCATGTCTGACTGCCTCTGCTTACTGAAGAAAGTAGTCTGGCAAGAAGCCCTAGATAAAGTTACCATCTGCTGGGCCTTTGCATTTTCTCAACAAGGCTCCGTAGCCAAGTCTCTATGGAGAAATCAGCGTTGGACAACGCCATCCTTTGGCTTTCCATGTTGGTGTCGCAAAATGAGACCGCTGACAACAAGGAAAGGAACTGGGATTTTGGCAACTACATTGGAGCGCATGATGCTTGGCACTGAAGGTTGTTATGAGGAGCACATAATTCAACACAAAACCTCTTAGTAATGTAATAACTGGCCCAGAATTTGCTGACTGCTTGTTAATTATTTAACAATCCCAAACTGTCTGACCAAAATCCTACCCTATGTCTCCTCAGCTGCTTGTCCCAGATGACTAATAGCAACTGTTTTTGAAAGCCATCCAGGAATGTCTTTGTAGTGCCTTTATTTTTCCACAGCTCTAAGTAAGCCTCTATGTACCAAGAACCCTGAAACTCTGAGCCAAAACCTCTCTCTCCTGGTACTTCTTCCATAAACAAGTTTTCTGGTAGATTTCAAACACAGCTGAAGCTGAATTATGCCAAAAAAGAAGCTTGAACAGAATGTTTCTTTGATTAGAAATTCTCTTATCATCTTAAAAAAAAATATGGCTTCTTTGTTACAATTAGTGCAAGTAACATAGAGACGAAGGGAAAAATGCAAAACATTAACTCATTAGACAAGCAACAAGAGGTAATAGTCTCTAAATTCAGCTGTGAATAACAGAAAAAGGGCATTTTGTACACAAGGTGCCTGTTCCTGTATCTCTCTAAGTTTCCAGAGGAATTTGGGGAACAGAGACCAGATATTAGCTTCTGGCCTGAGTTTTTAGAGGTGACACCTCCATAAATTAGTTTTAAAATGCTTTTCTTTAGAAACTTGTGCTTACTTTTGACAAATAAGAAAAAGGTGGTTAGTTATACAAAATCAGCTGCAACCGAAAGAGAAGCTACAGCAAAGGTTCATTTTCAGATCAGATATCTGCCTTATTTCTGTCATATCTTGCAAATACTACTGTTCTAAGGTTTGTAAAAGGAGAGCAGGATTATTCCTTGGTCAGCCCTGATTTGCTCCTGTGTAAAGAACTTGTCAAATGAGATCCGTGACTATTTTATTCAGAGTTTTATTCCTCAAATGTTGTTCGAGCACAGGCTTTATTCATATTCTGAATTTTAACAATACCATGTACTAACCCTTCCAACACGTTTCGGAGACTTTTCTCATTAAGAAAAGCTTTCATTTCTTCCTTTTGTGATGTGGTCACATCTACTGATCAAGCCAAAGGAAGAAGAAATACTTAAAATCCTCTTCTTCAGCATAATAGAAATTAATGTACCTTGATCCTTTCCTGTCCCTAAGGTTCCAGGGAAGTGTCCATAGAAGTGACTAAAAAGCACTGCAATAGTCCTTCTTGCTATGTCCTACACCCTTGTGTATTTATCAGGCTGGCAAAGCAATTTCATTTGCTTTTCCTCTCTCTCTATGAAAATGTTGCCTTTTCCCCTTTAACTCCTTTGATTTACTCTTTGCTTGGGAATTTGACCTGTAAGTAGCCTAGTCTTTTAAAAAGCACTTTTATGCCACTATATATCCTCTTAGTCTCTCCAGATGGCTTACTTAAAATCTCGACACTTTTAGGTGGAAAATTGGAATACAAGGAAACTAGCAATTTTGTCTATTTTATACTTAGCAGCATGCCTTTCTCATAATCCCTCTCTTCAGTTTGGTTACTTGCCATTTAAACGTGTATTATTGTTCTACCTGCTAAAATATGTATGCTAATCTGTCCTGTGTCTCCTTGGTCTCCATATTCATACTAAATCAGAAATCTTTGAGAATCAGCAGCAACCAAAAAAGTAATGTTCCTCTCACCGTCTCACCCCAATATCTTCTCTTAAATCTTCTACCCGGTGCCACATTACAGAGTGTTTCTTCAATTCAGTTCTTATAGAGGAATCCAGAACTGTGGATTAGTTGTGAAGGTGCCTCTTACAGTTTAGGAGAAAAATTAGAGACATCAGGATGGGACTGAAAATGAGACCAATGGAGTGATCCATCTAGTGCAAATTCATGGGAAACACTGAGGATGGGAAGTTCTCTGTTTTTTTCCTAGGCATTTTCAGGGTTGTACCTTTATATAGGGACTTACAATCATAGCCTCCTGGTAAAAACTCTAAATAATGGTTATTCCCATGAGCTTAGCAGCATTCGTTCTTTTTCTTTACAGGAGGAGGTTGGTGCGATCACCTATTTTCTGTAGTAAAGTATAGTTACTATGCACATTCTGAAAAACAGAAGAAAATTCAGTTTAGTCAGGCTGCTGCAAGTTCTTTGTATTGCAATTTGAACAGTTACCTAAATCCTCTGTCTGTTGCAAAAAAAAAAAAAAAAAAATCTATCCTAAAACCAGGCCAGTGTTATAAAACCATGTGTTTTAAATTGTCATTATATTGGTGAGAAAATGGATTAAATTAGCTATCTAGGATGTTTGCCTACTTGAGTTGGAAAATGTAATTCACATTTATTTGTTAAATAAGCTATCTTTAGCATTAATAATTAGTGAATTTCTGGAATGTGTGAACTGTAACCTGCATCAGGAAAGCTATGAAGAGAAAAGGAGGAAAGGCCAGACAGCTGTACTGCAATTATTTTATTGGAGTTGTGTTTGTACTAGGGTTTCAAAGAACAAGCATGGTATTCCTGTGCTAGAATTCAGACAATACATCTGGGGTCTTAGAAGTGTGTTGAATTTTGACTAATGTTCTCATCACAAAGTTTGATTTTTCATTGAACAGCACCTTGTGTAGCCATTTGGCAGGTATTATGAGGTACACACACTTTGAGACACTGGAGGAAAGGTCCATCAGCAGTGATTTAAACGCTTTTCCCTGAGCTCTGTGTACCTTCTCTCATTCAATTTGTGGCACATATGGTAAAATGTGATCTGGAAGGGAGAAGTTTCTAGTTTTGCAACAGGCATTTTGCAAAACGACTGTTTTTAAACCTCCAATTTCTCTTTTTTGATGACTATGAACACAAACAAGAACCAAACACTTAGCCAAGTAAGTTTCCATCTCTGGTATGCTTTGGTAGTAGGCTGAAGGGAAAAGCAAGTCCAAACCAGCTTTGGCTTTGCTTTTGCAAAATTAAATATTTTATGATGAGGTTTTGAAAGACCAAAACCAAAATCTGATTAATATGTCTTGGTATAGTTAACTTCCCTAAGGTAAGGTTGAACAAAGTTGAACATACCAGGATTTTAGCTAATTGGCTGCCTTAGTGTCTTTCTCCATCTCTTGTCTCTGTTTTTAATATGACAGTTCCCTCTGTGGCCTCGGATTCCCTTCCAGTTGTAACCTTCAAGTCTGACCTCCTTCTTTGTCTTTCTCCCCTACAGCCCTTCTTACCCACAGACTTCCTGACCATGTTATTGAAATAATATTCCTCACAAGAGATACTCCAAAACACACTTTTTACCGGGCCAGAGAATACACTGTGTGGCTATTTCCCTGGTATTTTGTCTGTATCTTGTCTTTGTGCATGTAGAAGTGGTTACAGATTCTTCCCCGGGTTTTGCTCTTGGAGCCTGCATGTCTGTGATTATGGCTACTCTTAAAGTGATGATAATCCAGTGCTCGCTGCCAGTGGCAGACCTCAGGATCCAGAGCAGATCTTTGTGCTTGGGCCCTCCACCGATATTTATCATTAATAATATCAGTTAGAGAAATAATAGTTCTCCAACTTTAGACTTTTACAGTATGATTTGGTCTAGGAAGAACAACTGTGCTGATTTCAGAGATTTAAGCTCTAAGATTTGCATCATTATTTACAGAAATGAGTTAAAGAGCTTGATGATTTAAAAAAAAATAAAATCCAGACATCTGTCCTGCCTTTTCTTTTCATGGACATACAGTCTCTCATTTCAATAGTTTCTTTGTTTTGATGTCACCACATACAAACTAGTGGTTGAAAGGCTGATAATGCTACTTGGAGATTGTTCAGTGACTAAGAGCTGTGTAGTTATCATGCAAATTGATTCTGCAAAATGAACCTGAACTTTTCCAAATATATAACTCTATTATGACTAGTCTATTGATTAGAGGCTGAACTTTGTGCTAACTAGCCACATCCTGGCCTCTTCCCAGAGCAGAAGAAAGGCTGCCATGCTCTTGTACCTGCACAAGATATGACTGTCACATCTGGGGCTGGCAAGATGGGCACCAACAGTATGAGTTTAAAGTACACAGGAGAAATCACAGACCAGACTGAGGTGCCAGCCGGGATTTTTTTCAGTGCATTGAACAGGTTAGGCACCACATACTTAGCAGTTTCACAGGATGGTGGACATTTAACTCATTTTGAAAAACCAAGCAAGCACATATTAACTTCTAAATATTTCTGAATAACTTCTTCCTAATGACTAGAAACAGTTTGCCCTTTTGTTCAGTATAGGTGACGCCTCTATTTAATAAGATATTTTTATGTGCCCTTTTTTCTTTTATATTCTGAATGTATAAGGTTTTATTCAATCAATAAAACCATGTTGATTTGGCAGATTTTTAATGTTCTTCTAGTTTCCACCAGAATACAGAGTGGCACAAATCCCAATTAAAAAAAAAAAATCAAACACCTGTGGCATGCCAATAAGTAATGCAACATATGTTGTTTTTGAACAAAATGGAAAAAATGCAAAAACTAAGAAGCTGGCTATTTTGGATTAGGATGAATCAAGCTTTAGAAGTGCATGTCTTCTGCAACTAGCTAGAGTGAATTTAACTTAAATTAGGTGCTGAGTTTCTAGATGTCTAAAGTTAAGTTACGTGACTCACGCCTTCCCTGGATGGTGTGTAACTGCAAATTAAACAGAACCAAATTTCCTTGACCATAAACAGAGATTCATTGTTTTGGTGGAAATGTTATACAAACACAGAACATGACAAAAATCAATACTGTGTAAAAACTTATTTTAAAACTTACCATTTTAAATCACAAATAAAAATTGGTTTTAAATCTCTTGGCCTTAAAACAATTCACTACAGTGGTAACAGATGATCAAAATAATAGTTTATCTCTCCAAGCTACTGGAGAACTTGAAAAGAGATGAAATGGTGCAAACACTATGTGGTTGCTCCATTGATTTGAAGCAGGGTGTCAAAGGCATGAACTACAGGACCATGTTTTAATGAGAACTTGAAGTATCTATTATGGGAAGAAAATATTTTTTTAAATTGTCTGTGATTAGGCATCAGTGGAATTTGGAATTGGGTACATGTATTCTGTGGAACACATGAACTTCCTGTGCGCATTAAGCCACTGCTAATTTTTAGGATTGCATTGATTTAATTCGATATTGCAATTCGAAATGTCCCAGCCACATTTCTTCATGTAACACTTAGAAATGAGCAAATATTGAGATACTTTCTCTTTTTGGTACACTGCAGCCAGTGCAAATAGAAGTCTGATGGGAGAGGCCAGTCATCTGGGACTTATTACCTCTAGAAACTGGGGCACCTAAGAAAACTGTCCATATTTTTAGATGTTTATTTGAGGTGTCCAAATAAGCTAATAACTGTGATATTCTTGGGTCCTTACGCATTTTTATGAGCAGGCAGTACAAAAATTATTTCAGTTCCTATCATTGTAGATATACTTCAGAAACTGAGTATGCCCAAAGCCCAATCCAGCCTGGTCTTGAACACTTTCAGGGATGGGGCCTCCACAACTACTGTGGGCAACCTGTTCCATTGTCTCACTACCCTCACAGTAAAGAATTTCTTCCTAATATCTAATCTAAATCTGCCCTCTTTCAGTTTAAAACCATTACCTCTCGTCCTATTGCTACAGGCCCTGATACAACCCCAACTCTCTCAGCTTGTCTTCACAGTAGAGGTGCTCCAGCCCTCTGATCATCTTTGTGGCCCTCTGCTGGACCCGTTCTAACAGGTCCATGTCCTTCCTGTGTTGAGGACTCCAGAGCATCCTGTGTTGAGGACTCCTGTATTATGATACAGGCAGAGCTATGTTAGAAATTAAAGATTTCCAGTGCACATGTGGCTGTATGTTTTACTCTGCAGACCTTCCTATTATTTAGTGGGCTGGAAAGAAACTATATATTTGATATTTCTTTCAAGATAACTGAGAAATAAATGAATGAAAGGAATGTAAGTAAGTGGCATTGACCTTCCCCCCTCTTTCTTTTTGAATCACTCTGTAAACCTGTTCACATAAATTCCTTTGGTTCTGACAATTTAGCTGTTGACTGCAATAAAACCGAACAATGTAGGCAGGCAATGAGTCACTTAAATTTTTAGATTGAGAGTGACTCTCTCCAAATAAGTGCTAATGAACAATCTGAACAGCACAGTTCTGAAAACATCACTCTTGCTCACTTGTACCTCACTTTACGAACAAGCCTTGGAAAGAGCGAGGCCACTTGCAGGGTAAGGATCAATTTTGCAGCAGTGAGCTTGTCATCATTTACTTACATCATGGACTTCAGAGGGTGCTTTGTGTATTTCTAATAATGTTATTTTCAATTCCACAGAACAGAGGAAAAATACAGCCTCTGCCAATATTTTGCATTTTTTCCTAAAGAAACCTTTAGTGCTTACTGGCTTCAGAAGAAGATGTATATTATTACATTTTGCCATTTGTTTTTTGCCAAAAAAACAGGGAATGTTTTGAAGAATTTTGGTCATGGAGCAAAAAGAAAAATATTTCCAGTCCTTTCTTTTAATTTTCTTTTCCTCTTTTCCACATCCAGTGCTGTCCCAGAAACATATCCTTAGCATACTGTCAAAGTATCACGGCAATTTCTGACTACCTACCTGTACTGTCACTACCTATTCCTATATGAATACCTACCTATAACGTCGCAAGGAATTGTGTATAATTTTCATGTAAAATAGCTTTTATGTCAACGGAAACGTGACAATAACGGATGGGATGCAATGCAGAGTAACTAAATTATGTAAAAAGTTATATGTTATATTGAAACATCCACTTTCTTCCTGATTAAATTTCAGAGGACACTGCAGGTACAAAGAGGATTTGTAGCTCCTATCTGCTGATCGGTAGGTGCTAAGCTCTCAGATCCAAATTCAGCAGTATACCACTGATAAACAGTATGCAGACTGAAGGAATCCATATGTATGTTGTAGCCATTTTTATATATATATATTATCCCAAATTTAATAAGTTATATACCCTTCTCTCCTCAAGGAAATTGTCATTTACATTTATTTTTCTCTGTAAACCCACAATTCCTTCAAGCAGACTGGATTACCTTCTTACCATAAGTGTAATGGAAACTGGTCTGCTGGAGAATCCTCATTCAATCCTTATTCTTATTAAAGTATTCAGCCACATTCTGATAAAGTTGATGTCTGAACTGAAACAGACACGTGCGTTTCAAAAAGCAATGCAAGTCTGAAACTAGGAGCTCATCATAACCAAAAAAAAAAAATTGGTATCAAAAGTTACTATGATATTTAACCTGGGACTACCAAAAACTGCAAGAGGGAAGTGGGAAAACTTTGCTAGCTGTTAGATTTCTTTTTAATGAATCACATTTCCTTTCTGTGCAAATGAAACCTTATACATCAATGCCCAGTTGATCATGAATAAAAGAAATTGAAAAGCTGAAATAAGATCTCAAACTTAGAATAGCATGTAGTAGTTTTATGTTTATTTCAGAGCACAGAACAATGTAATTGAAAGAACACAGTATTTTAGAGTTTAAAAATATACAATTTTTCTGTCCAGTTGATAAGTTCCAAGCTATTTGTGCATGAACCTCTGTGTCTCAATGAAAGCTCTAACAGCACGTTTGTGTCATCTTCTCAAATAATAATATGCTATATGATAGATTTATACATTTGTCCTTAATGACAGAAATAGTCTTCAATTTGGGTGTGTTTGCACAGTTAATTCAGGACACATCTATCATCTATCAGAAATTATTACAGCTGTCTCAGTGATCTTTAGCAATTGGTTTTAGACAACAGACCCTGCTGAAGCAGACAACCAAGAGTTAGAAACAAGAGCGGTTTAAAACTACACTTCTATCCCATAATTTCCTCAATTCATCTCCTGCTTTTCATTCTCTTCTTAAACTTTGCATCCCAGAATGATGAGTTAGATGTTAAAGAGACATAGACTTTGCACTGACCGCTCCAGGGGAGCAGGTCAGGAGGGCTACTTTGTTGGCCAGCCCCAGCGTGGGTCCTGAGTCGCCCACAGAGATCTATCTGCAAGCTGAGGGCAGAGCAGTGCCTTAGTAGCTGATTTTAAGGCATGGTTAAGATTTCAGGTGTAACATTTAGCTTTGCAGTGAAATAAGGGAAGGAGCAGTGAAGGAAGAGTCTGACAGACACATCAGTCTAATGGAGAATCCCAGGGGATTTGGTTACCTTTTGCTCAAACCCAGAGGATGAGATCCTGGTATGAATCAGGAGAATCACTTAGGTAAAAAGGATGATACTGACTTCTCCAGCTGAAAATCTGATCTGCAATATATTTCCCCTCTTCTCTCTCTCAAAGTTTATTGAACAAAGCTCATTTAGAGGACAACTAGAGAAAAGGAACTAGAAACGTTCTCTGCCTCCAGCTTTAATTTAACACAACAAACCTTGGAGTTTTCTTCTTCATGGTGTCCTGCTGGGAGCCTGCCCCACAGCTTTATAGTACAAACTTTGGATAATTCCTTTCTAAGACCAGCTGGTATATCTGGCCTTGCTACTGACCTATCTGTTTGAAGCATGTTCATATTAGCTGAGGCTAAACTTCTGTTTGCAGGGAATTAGCACAGCTCAGAGACAAGCCTCATGCTGTCTTACTGACTCAGGCCTGCATACTGATGAAAAAGAAGTTTCATCTTTTTAGTTTCCTGGAAGCTAACGCCTGTCTTTCAGCTTATTATTGTTGTCACTGGTATTGCTATTTTTGCAAAATAATTAACTGAGCTTTGCTTTCTTTTGTAGGATCTTTTCCAGAGACTTATGAGCTCAATTACATCTTATTTAGATTTATAAAACATTTTACTTAAATACCTTTTGATTCATGATGCTAGTTCATATTAACTATATAATTTTGAGTTCTTTTCATGCTCGTGAATTACTTTGTCATTTTCATCCATATAGGTGATGTCAGGCTAACTCTGCTTTAAATACAACAGACTGTAACACCGGATCAGGAAATAATAACAGTGCAAGAGATGAAAGATGCAAAATGTGCTTGTGCTTCTCTCCAGCAATGCAATGAAATGCATTAGAGTCACAAGTGCATCATGGACAGTGGAACTCCTAAGAACATTATTTGTTCACCCTTGACTGGTATCTGTCTGTACCCTCTTCCTCTCTTGTAGAAAATGTTGTTTTGTTGATGGAAAGCGAAAGCTTACAGTTTACCTTGGTGGGGGATATCCTCTGCTGATGTAGACTTGCTATCTCATGCACCCCTTGATTCCTAGAAGGCTGATCTTTCTAGGGCTAGGCTAGCACCAGAAAACCAGCACTGCTGTCCAGCAGTGCCTGTGTTGCTTGGTTGCCCAACCGAGCAGCAGATCTGCTTCTTGTGCACCTTGATAATGCATCAGCAGTCATGGACCCGGTCATGAGCAATTCTGACCTGTTCCATCAGTGAGAGACTGTAAATCTCAGCCTCTGCCAAGACTGACAGCCAGTTGATGTCTTTGCTTGGTGACACCTGTGCATAGAAAGGAGCCAGTGATCATCACTTAATTGTTCTTACGCTCAGTTAGAATCCCCAAGTCACCCATTTTTTAAAGCAGACCATACAAACTATGAACAAATACATCTTCTGGATAAGTGGTTATGGGAAAATAGTTTTTACAGTAGATATTTGCAATTCATTTTTTTTTTTCATTTGTAGAAACGATAAATGTACTTGTCTGTAAACAAGCCTTTCAAATGAACTGATGGTTTAGATTATTTTTATAGCATTAAGTTTAGTAAATACTGAATTTCAGAAGTTATTTGGCAAGTCAGTCTAAGGTTTCCCTTATTTACAGTGATCTACAATAAAAACATCTGCTGCTACTGTTGCTGTTTTTTATATGTTCCCTTCTGTGCAACATGGTTTTTTGGCTATGAGCAGAAACACAGCCTATGCAGAAGACCATAAAACAACAACTTAATTGCTGTGTTGATGCTTTCTTGGATCCTGTTGACTTTCTTGGGCAGCCTAGAAACCCAATCAGAATGTAGAAATTTGGCATAGCATAGGTGTGTGAAATGTTTAGGGACAGGAGAAGGACAGGAAACCTGTGGCGCTAATGAAACAGAGAAGAATCGATCTACCAGCTTGAAGGCAAAGCAGATACATTAACTGACAACAGCTAAAGTGCTTTGTAAATAGTTTTAACTAATTCAAATAACAGCCAAATAAACAAACAAGCCTAATATTGACAAATGCTGAGGAAGGAATACTTTTTTTTGGCAGGAAGGGGTGGGTAAGTGTACCAAGAGGGGGAGAGGGGCAGAGGAGGGGTGACCTCCATCCCTCCACCCTTGCTTTGGATTTTTGGCTGATTCTGTTCTATAGACACTAGATGGTACCTCAGCCGAGAGAAACAGAGAAAACAGAGGAAATTTATTTCTATTATAATAGCAATAATAATTTCAAGACTGATCTTCAAGAGAGATTGCTGCTTTTCACAGGTGGTTGAAGCTGCTTGTCTTGTTGCCCTCATGCCTTACACCAGGGAGCTATAATTGCCTACAAACACACTGCCAGTCATTTCTTATGGCATCATTATAGCTTGGGTTTGTTAGCTCCCACTCTCCTTTTTTTTTATCTGTAAATTTATTTAGCATTCCTTGTATTTGGAATGATGGGTAATGACAAGTAGGATATCAGTGTGTTCAATCTGTTTGCTAAATTACTACAAGTGTTTTTTAAACTCTGCATTATTTACCAATATTCCTTAGATGAAATTTAAAGGTAATGATATGGGCAATGTAGTGGGTTCTCTCTTGGAATTATTTTTTTGTAAAAACTAAAAGGATTAGAAAGCTGCTTGGAATGATTCTGTTTGGATTAACATAGTGTTAGTACATTTTCAAATTCACTACCTTAGTGTAGTGCTAAATAAAGAAAACTAAAGGTGTACTCTCAGTAAGCTGCTAACAATGCACTTCCAGCTATCACTGGTTTTGCTTGAGAGTATCAAAATTAGCAGATGTGTAAACATCCTGATAGTAAAGGACCCTAAGGGTGCTAAAATTCTGAAGAATTTCATTTAGAGAAAACAATTCAAAGCTTGTGTTGACCCTGTCAGAACCATTTTGCTGCACAGTACTTTCATTTCTAAATGGATGTTTTTTCTTCTTGGAAAAACAAGAGAAAATACATTTATTTTAATAAAATCCTAGTCATATAAGCACCATGAAGGAAAGGAAAATACATATTTTAATTGGGAAACAGCTCAAGGGTTTATTTCATGTGAAAGCTTTTGAAAATGTATGGCAATTAATGCCTAAATTACTAAGAATATATATATTAGGCAGAGTTTTTAAAATTATTCACCATAATTATAATGTTACACATAGTCAAGACAGCAAGGTCACTGCTGGTCCATCCAAAGGCACAGATGTGTTTCCACATCCTGTGATGAATTGTTTCTTAATACTGCATTAGTTTAGACATATGTGCTCCTGAAGGAGATCCACCAAAGGATATAATATATATTGCTGGCAGTGTTTGTCAATTATCTTTCCCTATGACCAATATAATTTTTTGTTATGGGAAACAGCGCTCCTAGGAACAATAAAATTATTCATTGTCTATAAAGGATATGGTGAAAAGTCTTTTTGGCATCCTGGCGGAATAGCAACCTAGGTACCTGGCTTAGGGGACTTATGGGTTGAGATAAAAATATACAAAACCACTGCACC
This sequence comes from Tringa tobata, assembly GCA_033628505.1. Taxonomy (NCBI): domain Eukaryota; kingdom Metazoa; phylum Chordata; class Aves; order Charadriiformes; family Scolopacidae; genus Tringa; species Tringa tobata. The sequence continues at coordinate 2,694,908 of JAHREE010000163.1, read as the reverse complement.
CCTTGTAGGGAGTTGGATTAGCATTAGTACATCTCCAAAGGGTAAGTGGCTTCTGTCTGTCAAGTAACCTAGGTACTTCTCTGATTTCTATGTCCAAAGAGGGCACAGGAGTTTATAGTTTGGGTGGTGAGGCTGATGTGGTCACTGAAGCTAACTTTGAAGTGTAGTGAGCATCCTTGGGATCACAAATAAGCACCCAATGAATTTGCAACAGCTTCAGTGTCAGCTTAAGGTAGTTAGATGTTTTTATGCTTGGGGAGGTAGGAATTTCCACTTTGAATATACAAACCTATGGGTTATTTAAAACCTCACCTGTGTAAGCATATGATTTCTTTTTAAGATAAACTCCACAGTGAATATCTAAAGGCCTTGGTCCTGCCTTATAAAAGGAGGACTCTCAGGCACAACTGAAGGGCTGGATATTGATGATTCCATCCTCAGCTGCTCTCAGACTTAACTGTCTGAGACCAGAGTACGGAATTATTTTGGCCATTACATATAATAATATTTTGATAGAGAAAATAAACTGGTTCAAATGACATAAAACTTGATTGTGTAAGTGTACTGCAGCCTCTGTAATCCATAGTGTTTGAGCAGAAGCCTGTGATTCACCATGACGTGCACATGTACCCCTTGCAATCAAATCATAAGACCGCATCAAATGTCTCAACAAACCCAGAAATTCCTATCTCACCATTATAAGCAAACACACTGCGATGTGTTAGAAACAGTTACACACTGCTTCTCTTGTTTATAATAAAAAACAGGGTGTTGTTTCTTTGAAATAGTCTGCTTTTAACAAGAATTATTTTTGTTTATCCATTTATGATGAATCTTGGGGGTACTCCAGCATACATCCAGTCCCATTGTTCTTCTAAAGTCCTTCAGTGTTTTTGGGTCTGAGGACAGCAAGATTATCCAGATATAAGCTGGGCAGTATTCACCCCATCTAACTGGGAAAAGATGGGCTTCTAACTAGGCTGATAACTTCAAGTCTTTTAGAGTAAGTGATAGATGCCTCCAGAGTTTGTTTCAGTTTATCCTAAGGTATAGATGAGGAAAATCTGTCTCTGGAAGTGCCAGTTTCTGTTCAGCAGCTGTACTTTGTCCTTAGATAGCTAATAGAAAGAGAGACACTTCTGTATTTTCAGACAGCAAAAAACAGTGTGAGGTAAATCCTGCTCTTTGTATGTAGCCTTTGCTTTTAGTTACGATTACGGTCATTCATTGATATATGAGCTTTTTCATCTCTTTTAAGATTATCTGAAGTGGTAATTTAATGGGTACATGCCTTCATTCTTCTCCACTAACAGGCAAAGGAAATTAATTTCAGGCACCTTTGTAGTTTTGCAATATTGTAAAATACTATAGTTCAGCTTTTAGTAGTTTGAAAAATCAAGCAAAAGGATTAAACTTGTAGTAAGACCTTTTATATGATTACATCTGCTGCGCTGGGAGGAATAGTACCTTATCTCACTGCAGCAGATGACCTCCAAGACCTCTTTCACTTGTGAGCTTGCTGCTGAGACCTGTGTGTTATACTGCTTGTAAAAATCCTGGGGAGGAACATTTCATTTCCCTTGCTGTCAAATCTTTATTTATTCATCCACTCCAAATTCGTCACGAGCACAGGGAATTCAAATGTGTTGGAGAAAACACATAGCTCACAATTTTAGTGATGTTTAGTGCTATTAAGAAGTGCTCAGTTTAGAAAGATTTATCTTCATAAGCTGCCCCCTCTTTATCTATACAGTTGCAATTCCTGTATTTCCAATAAAAGACAAATCGTAATGGTAAAAAGAAGGCAGTGTCTGTCAGAGCTACTAGTTCATTTTATGCTAAATTGCATATTTGAATATTCTGTGACACTGTCAAGTCCACTATTTTTCGATCTGTCTATGACTATGTATTTTCAAGAGACTTGCACTAGCATTTTTGCCAGCATGGTGATTTTCACCCAAGGGTACCTGTTTTGAAATCAGCAGAGGAGTGTCTGAATCTCACTAACAGCAAGAAAATAATGGTTAATCATTAGTTAGGTTTGATTACTGTACACAGGGCACAACTGAAAAATAACCTCTTTTCTGAACACTGCAGAATTTTTTTCAGAGTTCACAACACCGACTCTTAAATGTAGCTTCTGGGCTCATTCCAGCTAAGCTTCATGCACTCATCTGGACCACTCACCAGCAAGGCTTAAATGGGGTCCAACACTCCCTCTGTAACCTTAAAAGAAATTGAATCTCTTTTACCTGTATGGCAGGTCTGGGACCTTACCCAAGTTTTGTCTGAAAGAGATCATAATTGATACTACTAACTAATGAAGTCATGCTAATCCGTGAATGTGTCCCAGTGTGAGCCAGCTAGCCAGGAAACAGAGGAGCTGTGAAGCCTCTCTTTGGATTTTCTTCAACAATACCAAGTTTTCCTGTGGCCCAGAGAACAAAAGTGAGGACCTAATATTTCCAATCTGAAAGGGAAACGATGCATAAAAGCAAAAAAAGTCCGATTACTTTGAAAAATAAATTCTTGAATCTTCTTTACACATGATAAATAAACATTCAAGAATGGAAAATGGATAAATAAGCATTAAAGATATCTTCTGCTTTCTAGGCCACCTTTAAGACTTCCGGCTCTTAAAGAGTATTTTGCCTAAAGATATCACAAATCTACTGCTTTTAAATATCTCATTATCAGGATAAAAAAAAGATGGATCTTTCATTTTGATTGCAATACTTTGACAAATTTCTACTGGACAGAGACAGCAGGAATAAACATTATTTAGCAAAGTTATGCACTGAAGAAAGATACTCAGAGGGTGATTTAAGTACATGAGGGAAAACAAGCATATATTTCCCATCAAGTGTCTGCCCAAAGCTGTATTAGAGGTATTGCCAAAACTGAGTATTTCTGACACGTTCCTCTCCTTGACATCCTCACTTACCAGTTTCTATAACTACCTGAAAGGAGGTGGTAGTGAGGTGGGTGTTGGTCTCTTTTCCCAAGCAACAAGTGACAGGATGAGATGAATTGGCCTCAAGTTCCACCAGGAGATGTTGAAACTGGATACTAGGAAAAATTTCTTGACTGAAAGGGCTATCAAGCACTGGAACAGGCTGCCCAGGGTAGAGGCTGAGTCACCATCCCTGGAGGTATTTAAAAGACATGTAGATGTAGTGCTGAGGGCCCTGTTCTAGTCGTAGACTTGGCAGTGCTAGGTTAATGGTTGGACTTGATGATCTTAAAAGTTTTTTCCATCCTAAGTGACTCTATGATTCTATGAGTGGGAAGTTTAAGACTTGCTTCCACCCTGCCTGTTATGGATCAAAGTGCTGGGCCCCAGCACATACACAGGCAGGACACTATGGACAAGCTGGGTTCTTTCACAGGGGTTGGTGTACCCCCTTTCCTAAAGCAAGCTCCTAGAGCTAAGGTGCTGCCATCATCACAGGATGGCAAGGATAGCATTTCTTTGTCCTAGAATCCCCTTGAGAGTCAGAGCCAGAGCCACGGTGATTTGCACGGACTCAAGGAGGAAGCAGGTGGGTAATCAGGGAATTGTATGGAAATCTCCCAGATTTGCAGTGGCTACTAAATGTACTTGTCTTCTAACTATTTTTACCAGCTATGTGTGACTCTCCAGGGTAGAACCCACCATTTTAATCATGTTATCAGCCCTGACAAAAGTAAAGAATAACCTTCCAAACAAATCCTGTTCTTCTTAAAACAAAGACAACTCCTTCTTTGCCTTGTGCAAAAGAAGCTGACAAATACACCTTTTTCTCCTCTTTCACTCAGAAACGTGTAGGCACTGAACTGCTGTGTATCTGCAGTGTTCTAATATAACTGTTGAGGGCAAGGAGTAAAAAAGAATAAGGACAAAAACCCCGTTTCCTTCAGTGCCGATGGCAAATTCTGCTTTAATAGCAAAAGGAGCACTGCTACTGCCTGGTGAAGCAGAAAGAATAGATTGCTGGAAGAAAAAAAAAAAAAATCAATGTAAATTATTTTAAATGTCCTGCATTATATTACTCTAAGTCAGATAAACCAGATGAAAGCGATGCCGTATGTGATGGAGAAAGGATGTACCTAAATACAGAAAGGCATGAATTATTTGAAGGCTAATGGATGACAGAAACAATTCAACACAGATGACTTATGATCTGAGAATTCGCCTTACAAGCTTATATAACATAAAGAAGAGAAGCAGTTGGGAACTAATGCAGCAAGATGATGTGAAATGATAATGAATGAGAAGGAAAAGAAAGGCAAATGAGAAACCAACAGACGTGCACTGGAGGAAAGGCTGTGCCTCTATCAAGTCACCTTTTTTGCCACAACCTTTTGAGCAGGAGGCATTGGTATGTCCCAAACTGTGGGCTTCTGAGGGCATACTAGCTGAGCAGTATATCCCATGGGGCTCTGTGGTCCAAGAACGCCTACTTCATAGAGGGCTTTTCAGCTGCAGTGTAGCACTGGGCTCTCCCCCTCTTCTGTGGCCCACAGTCCTTCCCCATCACCTCTCCTGCCATGTGAGATAGCATGGGTAAATGGACAAAAGTGGAGACACCTGTGTAATCAGCTGTAGCTTTGTTATCTCATGAAGGATGAGGGCCAGAGCTGCTTTGCTCCATAACACACACAAACGTTATTGCTGTTGAATGACTTCTTAGCAACGTTAAGCATCCTGGGACCAACTCTGCCAAGGTGTCACAGTCAGCACATCCGGCAGGTTGAGCAAACTGAAAAAATTACTGCTATAATAAGGTACTCATAAGGCTGCTGCAAAATCACCCACACAGCAGTACCTGGAGATGGGGAGCTCTACCTTGCCAGGAGGTATGGGAACTTCCCCATTGCCCCCAGAACATACCTTCAAAACTACGTAAGCCTTTCACAGGGTTGTGAGGTAATGGAAACCTGTTAAACATTTAAAAAAAATTCCTTATGTTTACCAATATACAACTGTCTGCAGTAAAGCTGTTTAAACAACATGCAGTCTAATTTATGGTACTGGCTTTATTATATCATAGTGTGCAAATAATTGATTATTTTTGAATAAATGGAATATTAAACAGTCACGTGCAAGTTAACATGAGTGGTTTTACAGCATAACAATTTTAAAGCAATCAGAATGCAGATTAACTAAAACAAATGTCATCAGACAGATCAGAGAAGATTAACTAGAAAGGAGTATCTGCGCCACATGCCTAATTGATGAAAGTAAAAGAAAAATGGATGTAAAAAAGACAATAAAATGTCCCAAAGTTTCCCTTCCCAGCAATCCTATCACCTGTTCAAGGACTGCAAATAAGAATGAAACTTGTTTAGTAATGTGTGTTTGCATGCGCGTATGTTTGATTTTGATGGGTCTATTTGTCAAGTGATATAGCCTGAGGAAAGCAGCTGTAAAAAGTACACAAGGCAAGTCACTGACAATATATATTTGTAATGATAAAAGGTAGTTTGAGTGCCACCAGTACTCTACACTTTAAAAGAGTTACTAGATATGACCAACAGGACAAATTAATCTGATTTTTCTAATAAGAATATAAAGGAGGTTCTTTTGGATACCCTATTATCAATGACATTTTCATATGCAGCAATGCCAGCCTTGCCGTATCAAAGCTATGCTTATTTTCAGGATGGCTTTCCATTAGTGAAAATTTTTCTTTTTTCTTCCTGTACTAATTAATGAGCTTCCTGATCTTTGAGAAGATTTAAGAATGGGATGACTTTACAGGATCACAGAATCTTTTGGGTTGTAAGGGACCTCTTGAGACTATCTACTCCAACCCCTCTGCTTAGGGTCAGCTAAAGCAGGTTTCCAAGGTCAGTGTCCAGTTTGGTTTTGAATATCTCCACCAAAGGAGACAAATTTAGTTATGAAAGGAAATTTCTCAAATTGACTTCATAATTATATGAGAGTTAAATTCTAGAGGAGATAGGACTCTGGAGGCTTTGTCAAACTTTTACCCTCCCATGGACCTTCTGTTTGACTTTGGGTTTAATTTTCTCATGCATTTGTTTCCTAGTCATGAACAAAATGGGAGATTACTTTTTTTAACAAAATATTTTATGTGGATGGGGAAGGCAAGAGAAAAGTGAAAAAAATTATTTGTGGCTATCAGAGGCAAATTGGTATTATTAAATCATCAGTAAAATCTTAGCTTCAACTGTATGAGCTCATCACTAACACAAACAGAGCCTTTACTACGTTTCCATAGTTTCTCATATGTCAGAATCATTCTTTACTTTTGGAAGGAACACTATAATCACACTATAATCAAGTACCTGATGAAATTCTATGAATAGCAATTGAAATCCCAAGATACTAATCGTATCTGTACAAAAAACCCAAGTTTAGTGTTCTTGAAATTCTTAAACTTACAAGCATGAAAGATAACATACTGCATTAGAGATCTAGACCATCTTGAAGGTCTCAGTTTCAGGTTTTTTCCCTTGGGCACCTGGAGCCTTTGGAAGCTCCAACCTTGGGCTTTGAGCAATGTATTCAGAACAGTGGGTTTCAATTGTAAGAATATTTTGACTGATGTGAAATACAGAATCAGGAACATAGAAAAGTATGCTGGCTGGTGATGCTGGCAGAGATCAAAGCAAAAGATCTTGTATGGGAGAATGCTGGAAAATACTACAGAGATGTGGTAAGTTTTATGTGTAATAGGATATATTGAAGTTTCACCTTGTTTTTTAATGCAGGTTCAAACTCACTAATTCTAAAGAAAATGGAAGCTCTGACTGACACTAGACAATATGCTGCCATTGGAAAGGTTTCCATTGCCTCTTAAAAAAATTCATTGCTATAACTGTATCAAAATTGAGTACTCAGTTCAACTGTATACAAATCAATTGAGGTCATGCTATTTCTTGCAGTTATTTCCTTCAGGCTTCATTGAAGCCCTTTTTGGTTTTTAGGATAGTACAAAAACTCAAGTTAAGTCAATATAAGTTTTCAGTTTGCCCCCAAGTATGACTAAAATTGAAAAGATTTAGTTTGCTTGGGTCTAAAGCAGTGGCCTTAATCAGACATCAGAGGTAATATGTAATGTGTTGTTCAATAAGGTTTGCCACCATGACTCAGCTGTAGGAAGTTGCCTTGATTATAGACCATTTTGATGGGGAGAATGTAAAATGATGCTGCCTGCATCTGTCTGTCTACTCTAGATTGCTGCCCAGGGGCTACTAAAAGTGAGGGACGGATGATTTGAACATTAGACTGATTTATTTTGTGTTGTTTTCTTCTGCTGAGAAGAAGCATTTGGCTGTAACAGACATTTATACCAAGCTATACCTGTGCTATCAGCAGTCACATTAATTGGAACATAATAGCAGTGTATAATCTGGACAGGCTATAAGCAAGGCGCCATGAGCTAAGTGTGTGCATATTTCAGATCATTACCCACACACTCTGTTTTTGCTTTCTGAGCAAAAAATGACTGACTGCACTTCCTGAACTTCTCTGGAAACTCAGCATACATCAGGTTGTTTGAATGTGGGGAGCACCAGAGGGAGAAGAAAGGAACAGCACTGTAGTGCAAAGAAAATCCCCTGACATTCTGGAAGACTTATAAATATGTGTATGAAGGACATTTGGAAATAAAATAACCTTGACTACTATTTTCACACTCATGTAGGTATTTCCAGAAGAAGAATAGTGATGAGTATGGGAACAATGATGAGCTGGAATGACAAAGTGTCAATAAACCCCTCAAATTTGGCTCTTTAAAGGTCAGAAACTTTTTAACATTAGAACATTGAAGGACTGGGAAATAGCATAGCACACGCTATAAATCTTCTAGCAGAAGCCTGAAGAAAGCTATAAAAAATCAGTGTTACAACATACATATGATTGAATTTCAATGAATCATCATTTTATAGTGTCCAAGACGTGAAATCTCCATCTTCCTCTGAAATTGAAGGTTAAGAGTGATACACTACTTTACATTGCCCTGGTGTTTATATAGAGTTCTGCAAACAGCATAAAGAAAAGCAGAAAAATAAAGGCGACATACTAAAAACTATGTAAGATACCAGGGCAACCATTGTTCTGTCATACGTAGATAGTTAACTGGAAAAAAACCCACCTTAAATTAGTACTATCCTTCATTTTATTTGTGTAATGAGCAAGACTGCCTTGCATTGGCAGTTGTAGCTTTATATATAACATATCTAAACAACATATCCAAAGCTTTTAGAAGTAATTTTGATTTCATTTTTTAAGTGACTAGCTCAAGCTTTGATTTCATCCTGCAATTGATTTGTTCCCAATATGGCACCAAGACTTTAAACACAATTCTGGGAAACTCCAAAAAAAACCATAACGGAGACTCTTACGGCTCTATGAGTTTTAACTTCTTCTGGCTGGAGGTATAACCGGTCATCTAGTAACAGTGCTAAACATCCCTACATCAGGAAGTTTCACATGCCAGTTGACTTCTGTTTTTCCTGTGCTAAGTCAATAATCATACATATTGCATGCAGTTAATAATCCTCCCGTGGGATTGATAACTGGCTCTTTGCAAACTAATGGAGGCTGATCCTATAACCGTAAATAACATGTGATGTAGTTACATGTGATGTATGAGATATGTAATATGCATTATAGGCCTAATTTAAGAAGTGATTTTTCCTATTTTTCCAAACAAATAAAAAATTAGGTGCACCATCCTATTTGGATAAAAAACATTTAAATAAGTTAATGAAAGACAAAACCAATATATTCACAACACAGGAGAGTGAAGAGGGAAAGGATTATTGCATTACTGGCCTCTTAGAATGGGATTTAGAGACTACGGTCCATTTTCTGATTTTAACACTGATTCTGACACCACCTGGGACAGTTTGTAATCTCAGTGTCTAGTATCCTTTCTTGTCTTCCAAAGATATTTGGCATCAAGCTAAATTGACTTATATTTAGGGGTTCAGTCCTACCACTTTAAAAGATTTTGGTGCTCAGGATAACAAAAACCACCTACGTACATACAGCAGGCAGAGTAGTAATAATAATCATAAAAATAATAAAAAAATTAATAAAATAACAGTGCCAGAAAAATCTACCCTACCTCCTCTTGGTAACACATCCCAGATGACAACAGATGGTCTGGTAGGTATGTGAATGTAAACCTTGTATATGAATAGAATACCAAAACCTATCTGTTCTGAGAGGATGTTCGCTCCAAAACTGATGACACAAACAGGAATCTAACAATGTGTTCTTTATCTGTTGCATTGCTGATACTGTATCCTGACTGTGTAGTTCAGGATAGCTACACGTTTGCTTGGTAATTGGTGTGTCTTTAGTAAATCAATAAACTGTTTCCATCCCACTTCCCACTGCTTCCCTGTATCATAACCAGTGTTATTTATGGTCTTGACACTTACAACTAAAAAAATTTGGCAAAGACAGCAGGCTCAAACAAAAAAATAAGAAAGCTTAAAAATCAAAACGCAAGGGTCAAGATTTCTTCTGTAAGTTGTAATCAATTGCACTCGCCCAGTTAAGATATGCAGTTGATAGAGATTACTGTAAATCTCCTTTTTACTAGCTGACATATGCCACCAACTAGCAGTGAGGAGAGCACAAGACCCGTCTTGCATTCAACACGGAATTTTTATGCCAATTCAGTTTCTTATAGTATAAACCAGTGACAGAGGAAAATTACCAAAGTAGTAACTTTG